>PKRV01002699.1:29998-43011 GCA_003709505.1 Hyphantria cunea
ACACTGGCTAGACTCCTAGAGTTGGGCTTGCTTCATGTTTTCCTACTATTTGCCTAGTTTCCTACCTAAGTCAGCTTTTACTATATGAATAGGAGAGACAACACTCTATATACTTTAAGTTTTCATTATATCACTAACAAATTTTGTCCCAGCCTCAATTTTTTTTTAACCGTCTAGGACATGTTTTGCTGTAATCAAGTTGATAGAAGAATAAAACGACAAAATAAATATGTTTGGACTGAAAAGTGTGTCAAATTAACATGAAATAATACAACTTACCTTTCAGTATTGCTTCAATTATCCATCTTCTATATCCAAAGGCATCATTACATTTTGGCTTTCTCGACAACACTAGCTTTGTGAACTGTAACTCCCTGGACTTCTCTAATAATGATTTGACAACCATTTCTCTTCTTTTATTCCACAGTGATGTAATATCAGGATTAATTAAAATAGTAACATTCAGTAATCTAGTCAACCTTTCACAATTCATAGAAGAGGGTTTAGCAATTTTGCGCTTTGGTTTCGTGAAAAATTTATCCATAAGTTCAGAATAGCAATACATGTAAACATGTTTCACACACCATGATTCCAATCCTAAACAATTTTCTAAATGTAGGACAGGCGATTTATTTTGAAAGTTACACTCCACGGGAACTATGTCGAAAGCACACCTGAAAATATCACAATTATACAACTCATGCAGCCAATAACACACGAAATTAATTGAAAAATTGCCAATAGAAAGTAAATATTTACAACTCAGCATTTTTCGACATAACATTATCGAGGTCTTTCAATATTTTCTCAACCAAAGCAAACTTATCCTCATCCATAGTCGGTAAATGTTATTTTGACTTGTCAAGAATTGGAAAACACCAGCCCTTAATAAATTTATTCGAATATTAAAAAAAAACAGGTTTTTCAAACCACGTCCAATATTTTCAAACGTCAATGAATTTAATCTAATGTCAAACCAAACTCATTTCTACAGATAATTTAGTTAACTTTTTATTTAAAATTTAGGGTTTGAATACCTGTATAGTTGCCTTTAATGCATTCTGAGGAAAAATAAAGCAAAGGAAAATTGCAGCTTTGTATGGGACCTTCGTACCTCCTCTCAATTATGGTCGACCACTCCACAAATTAATCATGGTGGGGTTTTTTGTTGCATTAATTAGGTTTATATCATAAAAAATTCGTCGGATTTTCAGCTGTGTGCATTCAAAAGATTCTTCTTCTTTTGATGAATGGCAATCAGCCGGATCAGCTATTTCTGCCAATGTCAAGTATTTCAAGTCTTCAATTCTAAGTCTTCGAGTCTTCAAGTCTTCGTCGTGATGGAATTAATGATAAAAAATATAAAAAATGTGGATGACATGAAATGGGGACCGTCTTTCGCAAAAACAAAAAACGATCTCCCGCATTCAAAAGATATTTCAGTTTTAAATTCACATAAATCAATCATTCCATAGACTTAGTCAAAACTTTTTTTCATTGTCAAAGTTTTTAAAGAAAAGGGATGTTAGGGGTTATGATGCCCTAACACTATATCTATACCATATACAAATTAGCTTGATCTTTTTGACAGACGGGCTGGTGATGGGAAGCAGAAAATATCTAGTAGTCTAAAAAATAACGTTTTAAAATACTTGTAACTGTGACGAGATTGTGTGGGTGTATTATGTGTAAAATTCTTTATTGCACTAGACATATAAAACTTTGGGTAGATAAGCGACGGTGGGTCAATATTCATAATAAGCACCTATTTAATATTACAGGGTTATCTTTGGACCTCCCGCTAAATTTAAATAGGTGGTTCAGACCATGAAAGTAAACAACTTTTCCAAAGAAACATGGGTCGAAAAGTGAAAAAAAATCAAATCTTCCATACAAAATCTACCACATGAACGAGCAGCTTTCTATGGGAGGGTCTAATTTTTTTACCACCTAATTAAATTTGACGGGAGGTCCAAAAATAACCCTGCATGTAAAAATTTGGGTTGAAAAATAAAATAGTTTTATCTTTAAGACATTTTTCTTAAGGAAGAGGAATCAAGCCACCGCAGCTAAGATCATTATCACCAGAGTCGTCGGAGCTTGTGTCATCATCTCGAACTTCAATTATTATTTCGTGTTCAATAATATTGTCGAAGTTGACATTGCGCATCCAGTCTTCACAGTTTTCACAACGATCTTTAATAATGATTTTTGTAATCGATATTTGTAACAGTTACTGCCTGTTACTCGTGTCCCACCTATCCGACCGATCTGACATTGTACAAGCGTCTATTATTTTCAGTTTTCCTATATAATTTTACTTTGAAGCAATAAAAAGTCTTAAAATTTTCGGATGATGTTTGAATCTTTATGGACATTTATGTTATAGGTATTCATTAAATTAAGAAAATAATATGTTCGTCATTGCAAAGTTACGTCACAATCAGAAAAATTTACATCGGTTAAAAAGATAAAGCCAATTTGTACAGGATATAGCGTTCACAACATTTTTTCAGAGGAACTTATTTACTCTTTGCATTCTCCTAAAAATATAATAATTACCTATAAACATTCAGGATGACTCACTTTATAAACGGTATAAATCTTATGACCAGCCATCACATGTCATTACAGGAAATCCATTTCTACAATACCAACATCCATATTTATATTGTAAATGATTTGGTTGTAGATTGTCCTATCGAGGACAATCTAATCTAACTATCCTCGTAGACATCAAAGCTATTAGGAGTCATAGGTCATATCTTTTTACAGTTTTTATGAAAGTCCAACAGTGTTTGGGCTTAAAAATTACTGTTAATAATATTTTAAAAACGGATGTGCGTAGGCTATCCATTTTACTTTTCAATTTCAGAAGCCAAATCGTTTTTCATTTCAACTAACCTCTATGTAATTGTAATTTTATTGTCAAATATTACAGAATTCCAGCTACAGTTAAAAAGGTTTTGTTGAAGACTGTGTATTAGATAGCGGTCATTTGTTACAAATACTTAAAACAAATCTTCATATATAGAAGACCATGTTAGAAGTTATCCAAGAGTTCGACATTGCAACAATTCGTTAAAAACAATTGAATGTGTTTGTTCCATAAATCGACTGAGTACCAATAGAGTCCTTAATAACGCATTACATCATGCAAACACTTTTCAGAGTTCTTGGCAATATGAACAAAAATCTACATCTAATGACGAAAAAAATTGTTTATATAGTATACATGGGGGTAATAATTAACTTATCTTTAATCTTAAACCCTAAAAATAATATGCTCAATATTTTCATAACAGGACTTATCTTCCTTCGGGCTTCAATGATAGATAAGACATTTGCACGATTCATAATGATTTCGCTTTATTGCTTTGCTATAATTTTATTCCACATGACGTGGTCAAATTTACGTAGCTTTTCGCTATGTTAGTAAAATAGAAAATTTATCAGCAATTATTTCCAGGTAATTTTTTTATATCATTCAATGCAGGCCGAGCCATCTGAGTGCACTTAAAAAATCCTTGGAGTGTCATGAGAAAATACTAATGTCGGATAAAACAGACATTTTGAGATTTCATGTTCGTTTATTTTATGCTGTCATTGAGTAGTGATCCACACGTCACACTGTCTGGTTTGCTGTAAAGCTTTCACGTCTTGACCACTGCACCGATTTCAATGTAGTATGGAGGTACTTTGATTCTTTAGGAAGGACATAGACCACTCTTTACTGCGAAAATCGATGTACACACGAGCGAAACAGTGGGCAAAGCTACTCAAACATAAAAATGTTTTTATACTAACTGATATTGCCCAAGGCTTCTCTTTCGTTGCCTTGCTACTTGTTGAGGTACGTCAATGGAGCTGAAACCTAACAAAGGATTAGGCTTCGTTAACCTTACTCATTCGTTTCCACACTCCCACGGATTGTGGAGGAGGAATTCAAAAGTCGTCATCATACTTGTGATTCTTGTTCATTGGCGATGGTAGGCATCAGGTTTACCTCCTGTGCCAAATGCGATGACAAATGTTTCTTGATTTTCTCTTACGATTTCATTTCATAGTGCGGTCCTCTTTCGATATCGGAGGCCATTGGCACCAATGGCGTCTTAATCTGTAGTGCAGGAGTGTGGTGCACACAGACGCGGCAGTATTAGGGACGCTGGCCGGGACCCTTTTACTAAATCTGCTCACTTATTGTGCGCCAAAGGAATAATTATACACAGGTGCTTCATGGGTTAGAGACGCCTCTGATTGGCACGAGCCTAGCATAATGATTAAATGAATAGAGGAGATAGCTCTATTATCTCTGTGTTACTTTGTGTTAGGAACTAAATATTTGCAACATAGGTGGTAATTGTACTCTTATCATCACTAAACTAAAATCAACTAAATTTATTGTTGCATTATATACTTTAATCTCATCTGCTTACAGTACATTTTCTGATATATCACATCTCAGCTGTCATTCTGTTTAGTGCAGTACCTAATAAACGTTTATCAGAGACACACGCTTGTTTATTACTCAAAAAAGTAAAATTTACGCTGCCATAAATCCAAAATTAATTAATTTATTCAACTTAGGCTATAATTTTTGTTATACTATTCTTGTGTTGAACGTTTAAAACGAGTAACGTGTGACGTAAAACTTGACATGTCGCACTAAACTTGGACGTCGTCTAAATACATGCCAACTAAATTACTTTCGTAATTATTACTAATAATTCTTACATTTAGAGTTTAGTTTGGGTTTTTTTTACTAATAAAACTCTAATTAACTTTTAGTTGGTATGAACTAAATTTAGGGAAAGCTGAGATATGCGATATCGTAAAATGGAATGTAAAAAAAAAGTCCCAGCAACCCGCCCACAACGTATGTTTCTCTGAGGTGTGCGGCTTGATTTTTCCGACGTCTTCAACGAATATCGTTAAATTTTAGGATATTTACTCAAAAATTTAGTAAATTATGTACTAAAACCTTCCTCAAGAGTCGCTCTTTCTATTGGTAGAAACAATATAAAAACCCGTGCATTAGCTTTGGGTTCCTCGCGAATATATAGACAGATAGATGGGGCGGAGCACTTTGTTTCATATTATCTAGTAATATTCCAACAACAAAATTACCACCAGTAACTAAGCACTGATATACACATTACCTAATACGATCGTATTGACCTAATATAACTTATCTGATAACGCAATGGCGCTTATGTGTGTGATAATGAGTTATTACGTTACGTTACGTTACGTTAAGCTATCGAGATGATAATATGTCAGCAATAGATCCTGAAAGAAAATAAATAGTTACGGATGATACTGACGAGCATGTATCTTTCAAGTTTTGCAGTCGGTGAGTATTTGCAGCGACAACATTAATCTAAAGAAAATAAAAAGATATACGACATTTCAAATAAATACCTGCCTAAATGGTTTACCGAAGTCTGAATAAACACAATATATATATCTACATATATTTTAATTTTAATTCATTATTCCTTCTAGCCCAGTATGTCCAGTTGTACTTGGAGGTTAGAAACAATCACCGAGGGTAATCAACGACTGCGCGGTCAGTAACTAGATGGGGGACCGCTGGTGGCATGAATCACGGAGACGCTCATTACCATTTGGAGGTCACGTTAAGTAGTCCATCCCGGTTGTTATCATAGGATAACAGTCGTGAGTTGTAGTAGTTGAAGGCCTCTGGGCGACTTAAAAATATCGAACGGCAAGATTAAGTAGCAACAACGTTGTCTTCCCAGCCCCCATCCGCATTCGGCCAGCATAGGGACGTATGGCCTTAACCCTCTTCTGAGAGGAGATCCGAGCCCAGCAGTGGGACATCATGGGTTATTAAAGATTTTTTGATATATTTCGGACATCTAACACACAACGCGATCTAGTCCCAAGCTTAGTAGAGCTTGTATTATATATAAGCAATAGATAAGCATCTTCAACTTGGTTCTTGTACCGGTTCGGGCCCAGATGATATATCTGGGTCTGATCCTCGACGGTCGATGGCTCTTCGACGAGCACTTCCGATAGCTTTTTCCGAAGCTGGTCGACGCTGCCTCCACCCTCAGGCGACTATTGCCCAATCTGGGTGGATCCAGCGTTGCAACGAGAAGCCTCTTCGCGGAGTTTTCGGGTCGATGGTGCTGTACAGCGCCCCGTAGTGGGTGGCGGCTCTGACCGCTCAGAATAAGACCCGCCTCTGGCGGGCGCAAAGGGTATTGGCGGTCAGACCCATACGCGGTCACCGCACCGTGTCGACCGAGGCGGCATGAACTTTGGCCGGGACACCTCCGTGGGATTTGGAGGCGGAAGTGCTCGCCGAAATTTATCGACGATCATACGCTCCATGACCGGTAGCGTGAGTAGTTTTATAGCGGTCGCGACCTTCTGCGAAGACGTAATCTCGTCGAAGGAGGCGGCGGAGAAGGCCCGACAGGACGACCTCTACTCGGACCCGCCAGCGAAACGGGTGGCGGAGGCGCGCCTATCAGCGCCTCATGAGTGTGAGGAGTGTGGTCGCGGATGGTCGAGAAGGGTTTTCCCCTCCATCCACTTCAAAGGCCAGGCGCGAGGAGGCGACGATACACGTAAGCCGTACGTTGCCTAAATTGAGAGTTCTAACAGCAGACGGTGCCCGCTTCAGTGCGGGTAGGCGCTGGGACGGGTCCAGATTTGTTAATAGCAGCAGTCCCCGGATCCATCCCGTCTTAGGTGAAGAGTGGCACACCGTGTGGTATTAGTCGGTTCAATTCCGACACACCGCCCCACCGCAAACCCCGGTAGGGTGAAGGCCCGAGGGGGTTTCCACATGTACAAAAAAAATAGGCATTAAGCAACTGACATAATTAATATTTACTTTTTTTGTAATATGTACATATTATACATAGAAAAAATCCAAACTCCGATACCGATATTTGCAGATCATACAAACATTTGGTCCGACCCGGGAAGCAAATGGAACTCGAAGACTTAGAATTGAAGACTTGAAATACTTGACATTGGCAGAAATAGATGATCCGGCTGATTGCCATATCATCAAAAGAAGATAAAGAAGAATTAATGATAAAAATTATTAAAAAATGTGGATGACATGAAATGGGATCCGTCTTTCGAAAAAACAACAAAAAACATAAAAGTAGTAACAACATGGACTGATTTAAATCAGTTAGTCAAAATTTTCAATAAAACCATAAAAAAGTTGCCAGTAAACCAGAGCTGTCAGCTGACATCTTTTAACAGCAATGTAGTACTGTTACCCACCACAGATGCGGACAGAGCTGCACCAAAACATTTTTTTGTAGGTCAGTGTTATTGGTTTTATTACATGTGTAACAATAACAAATTCCAAAGAAGATTTGTAATAGTCACTTCTATCACAGATCACTGACGAAATTTAGGTTATCATAGATAAAGTTGTTTTTTTTCCAAATACCTCGGCAAATTCATGTTAGTTGTTGCCCTTCTTTTGGTTCTGGGCTTAAACTACATCCAACTTTACAAGTTGTAGTAAGATTAATTTGAGTTACCATATAAGTAGGTAGGTACCTACAACACAAGGTGATTTGAGCGAAAATTGTGTAATATGGTAACTTTTACTTAGCTTGTAAAAACGTTACAGCTCGATTTGCCTAAACGTAATGTCACTAATTTTTGTAGGATATACCATAATTAAATATTATCGCTAAATTATATATTTGCATACGACAACAACTCAGATATATCGCTTTTTTATTTGAATATTTTTATTGAACAATAAAAAAACATAAACATCATACATATTGAATAATTATATTAACATAAGAACATGAAAATTGTTAAATTAAAATTGATAAACATACTAAACAGACGGCATATCTATTTCATCGAATAGTATTTTAAAAATGCGTTTGATAACTGGAGTAATATCTTTAGCTGGCCTGTTTTCAACAGCCAGCCAAGTACTTCCAGGGGCACCATGTTCAAACATGTGAACTAAAGCTGCAACCATAGATTCAACCCTGAAATAAATAAACATTTAACACTTAAACAATTATTTTTACACCATTATTTCATTCTTTTGCACCGAGTTAATTACCGAGCCCACTCCTTTAAAAAAGATATCAAAAAATCCTTCCGTTATTTTAAAGTAAGTAAATATCAATTCAAAAATGTAAAATAATTAGTTACTAACTTTTGATATACGATACTAGAAGCACCGATCGTATTTACTAATGCTTTTCCGAGAGCTGGATCATACGACCTGGCTTCCAAATTATGCAATAAAGGAGTATCTGTGGCTCCAGGACACATTGTTAATACTCTCACATCAGAATCCTCATAGAAGGAATCCACCTGGAAAGAAGAATATAAATTATTTTACTTACTGTAAAATTTTATATGCTCAAGACAATTGAAATAAGGGTAAGTAAATGATTCAATAATAAGTTAAAAAGTAAATTATTAACACAAAAAAAGTAATAAACAAATATGATTTACCCAAATAATTATATCGAACTTACAGAAAGACTCTGGCCGAAATGCACAACAGCTATTTTAGAACCACCATATATGGGAAGGAAAGGAAATACGGTCAACCCAGCTGTGGAAGCTATGTTGATTATGGTGCCCCCAGCACCACCTTCTTTTTTATTCATATGTTTGAGAGCCTTTAAAGTAAAAGACACTACTCCTTGCTGCAAGAAAAAAAAACAAAATGAAACTCGTTATTTAACGTATGATTAAATAACAAAACATTCATTCAAAGTTCGATATTTCCTGAGTTCCATGAATTACTTACCCAATTAACGTCACACGCGGTTCTCCATATATTAGGAGCATCACTCATTATTCCAGCATTGTTAATAAAAACGTCAATTTTCTTAAATAGAACGAGGACAGCTTCGAACGCGTTTTTTATGTCCTCTTCTTTGCTTACATCACATTTAATGAATACTACTTTTTCATTGTAGAGCTTGTTCAGACGCAATGCTGTTTGTTTTCCAGTTTCTTCAGCTATATCTAAAATGGCTAACGCCTACAATAAATAAACTTTTGTTAATAACCATAAACTATTTCTTATGCGCTCTGTTTTGGCTAAAAGTTCAAACGTGCAATGAGGTGGTTTTGATCCATACACGATACAGCTTGTATGTACCTAACTATATTTATGTGTCACGGACGCTGCATAAGGATTTTATTGAGATTTTCGTCCTGTAAACGACTGTTTATGAAATGATCGCTCTCTACGTGGATTACCATGGTTAAAGAGTCATCAGAACTACAACGGAAAAAAAATAACATTAGTAATATTCCATCTCATAAAAATAGGAGTGGGCTCCAAAAACTTTTAAAAGCTTCTATAAGCTAATAATTATACCCACATACTTAAAATGTAGGTACTGGACGGCGGCATTTACTGAAACCTCGTCAAAAGTGGTCAAAACATTATTTAATTATTATTTGTTTTGCAGTCAGGTGCAGATGAAAAAGTGTTCGTAATCCACTAAAACACTACTACTACATGATACTATTAATCTCACATATCAAGCCATACCTTAGCTCCTTTCTGAAGAAACGCTTCTACATATTCAGCGCCCAGTCCGGACGCACCTCCAGTTATAACAAATGTTTTATCTTTCGCATCAAAAATTTGCGCCATATTCGATGAAGTGTTTACATCCAAAGTCATAACCAACTTAGTAATGAATTTTATTAAAATCGCAACCTGCTTATTTCTAGATATGATACGGCTTTATCTGTTTTTACTAGATACCAAATTTATGAAAAGTGTAGATAAGAAAACCTGAAACCACTGTAGTTAGCCAGTGCAAACATATGTGTGGGGGTCCTAGTAGAACCATAATTACCGAGTACTTTTATGTGCTTCCATATCTTATGACATCTTACCACATCACATTTACTAGGTAAACAGAACTGATGATGAGATCAGGGGGAAAATTGTTGGACTATTCGGAATTTGTTCACATTTGAAACACTTTGATAAGTTCAATAGATAAGCCTTCGTCAGCCCAGCTCTTTATTCTTCATCAAATTTAACATGAATACATGACTATTTTGCTATTTATTCATCAGTCAAAAATATAAATAAAAACCGGCCAAGTGCCAGACGGACTCGCGTACCGAGGGTTCCGCACAAACCTGTAGGTACATTATTCGATGTATGAGTATTTGATATGAATTTCAGGTTTATAACTTTACTATCCTATTTTAGTCATACCGGTAAAACACATATTTAAAGCACGCGATTAACATTCACATAGTATCGCAGTTCATTGCAAGCCACAACGTGACACGAGAATAATACGTATACAGGTAATAGACTAATTTCAAATAATTCGATATGGCTGAATTTTGGGCATTTCACGTGAAACAATCGCCATTGGAATGATACAACAGGAGATGGAGGTTTCAGGGCTCCAACTAGCCGTAACGATTTCAACATATGTTTATAAGGCAAACGTAACCAAAGGCATGACGTGCTCTCCAATGCATGGAGTTCTTCTTTTGATGATATGGCAATCAGCCGGATCAGCTATTTCTGCCAATGTCAAGTATTTCGAGTCTTCAATTCTAAGTCTTCGAGTCTTCAAGTCTTCGTCGTGATGGAGTTAATGATAAAAATTATAAAAAATGTGGATGACATGAAATGGGGACCGTCTTTCGAAAAAACAAAAAAAAGAAAAAACAAAAACTATGCATGGAGTTGTCTCAGTATGCTGAAAAAGGGTCACCATCCATAGACTAAAAATGAATTGCCCATAAATTGCAAGAAAATCTATTCTCATTTTCTTTAAGAAAAGTACTAAATTCGCACTTTCTTTAGTATGACTGTGAGCTTTGTATTTATAAAGTCGTCTATTTTTTTTATAAATCGCCGAAATACTCGGTTTCCGAATGAAAAGCTTGCTGAGTTGTCATTTAATGTCAAAGATTTGTTAATCTGTNAATACAGCTTGTATGTACCTAACTATAGTTATGTTTCACGGACGCTGCATAAGGATTTTATTGAGATTTTCGTCCTGTAAACGACTGTTTATGAAATGATCGCTCTCTACGTGGATTACCATGGTTAAAGAGTCATCAGAACTACAACGGAAGAAAAAATAACAATAGTAATATTCCATCTCATAAAAATAGGAGTGGGCTCCAAAAACTTTTAAAAGCTTCTATATGCTAATAATTATACCTACATACTTAAAATGTAGGTACTGGACGGCGGCATTTACTGAAACCTCGTCAAAAGTGGTCAAAACATTATTTAATTATTATTTGTTTTGCAGTCAGATCCAGAAGTGTTCGTAATCCACTAAAACACTACTACTACGTGATACTTTTAATCTCACATATCAAGCCATACCTTAGCTCCTTTCTGAAGAAACGCTTCTGCATATTCAGCGCCCAGTCCGGACGCACCTCCAGTTATAACAAATGTTTTATCTTTCGCAACAAAAATTTGCGCCATATTCGATGAAGTGTTTACATCCAAAGTCATAACCAACTTAGTACTGAATTTTATTAAAATCGCAAACCTGCTTATTTATAGATATGATACGGCTTTATCTGTTTTTACTAGATACCAAATTTATGAAAAGTGTAGATAAGAAAACCTGAAACCACTGTAGTTAGCCAGTGCAAACATATGTGTGGGGGGTCCAAGTAGAACCATAATTACCGAGTACTTTTATGTGCTTCCATATCTTATGACATCTTACCACATCACATTTACTAGGTAAACAGTAAAACTAGATGATGAGATCAGGGGGAAAATTGTTGGACTATTCGGAATTTGTTCACATTTGAAACACTTTGATAAGTTCCATAGATAAGTCTTCGTCAGCCCAGCTCTTTATTCTTCATCAAATTCAGCATGAACACATGACTATTTTGCTATTTATTCATCAGTCAAAAATAATAATTAAAAACCGGCCAAGTGCCAGACGGACTCGTGTACCGAGGGTTCCGTACAAACCTGTACAGTACAGGTACAGTATTCGATGTATGAGTATTTGATATGAATTTCAGGTTTATAACTTTACTATCCTATTTTAGTCATACCGGTGAAACACACATTTAAAGCACGCGATTAACATTCACATAGTATCGCAGTTCATTGCAAGCCACAACGTGACACGAGAATAATACGTATACAGGTAATAGACTAATTTCAAATAATTCGTATAAGTACTCTTTCCTTCTTGAGCTTTTTCCGAAAATACTTTGAGATCAGTTTTACGGTTACGATTTTTAGATACGGCTAAATTTCGATTTCTCACATAAAACAACTGCCATCAGACTGTTACGACCCAATGAATAAATGATATTGAAGTCCTGCAGAAAGTTCGATATAAACCAATGTCGGATATTTCAGGGCTCCAATTACCCATAACGATTGCAACATATGTTTATATGGCAAACGTAACCAAAGGCTTGACGTGCTCTCCAATGCATGGAGTTGTCTCAGTATGCTGAAAAAGGGTCACCATCCATAGACTAAAAATGAATTGCCCATAAAATGTAAGAAAATCTATTCTCATTTTCTTTAAGAAAAGTACTAAATTCGCACTTTCTTTAGTATGACTGTAAGTTTAGTATTTATAAAGTCGTCTATTTTTTTATAAATCGCCGAAATACTCGGTTTCTGAATGAAAAGCTTGCTGAGTTGTCATTTAATGTCAAAGATTTGTTAATCTGTTAGAGATGTTATTTTCAAAAAAAAAATATCGATATTCTATTGAGGATGATCAGATTATTTTGATTTTTGTAAATAAAAAATATCAATATGTATTACTAAATCTATTTTAGATCAAAATTATAGTTAATTTCTAAATGAGCTGAAAAGTTAGTAGTGTTTTATGTGAAATTGGGGGACAGATAAATGAACTGACAAAACAACTGGCAGCAAACAAGAAAACTATCGGTGTGCACTAATTATTTATTGCAATGTTTTACATGTATATACCAGTTTTGCTACTGTTTATGAATATGAATTAATAAATCGT
>PKRV01000323.1:0-11378 GCA_003709505.1 Hyphantria cunea
GCGTCCGTTGTACGTTGCCAGGGTCAGTCTTTTGTGGTGGCCTCCCGTAACCCGGTGATTCTTAGCACCCCCTGTCCCGCCGTAACCGTGGTCGCCACCATGACCAGGAATAGCGGGACTACCGGGAACTGGGGGCCGTGGCTTCTTTTGCTTACTCATGGAGGGGGTCAGCCCATAATCACCACGCTGGGCAGGCGGGTTGGTGATCGCAGGGCGTAACTTGTTGCACCGGTGACGCTGCTGCCCATCACCGGCCTATTGTATTTAGTTACGCCTTTTAGGATGGATATACTGCCATCGGTCGGTCGCCAGAGCCTCGTTTGTTATCTAGCAGGGTGCACCGCGTGCAGGTGAGGTTGGCTGGGGGCGAAAGATTTTGGTTCGCCCCCACACACCCCGATATGGGAATCTTGAATTCCGTTGCCTTTACAATAGCTGATTACGGTAATCACATTTTTTAATATTCAATGACCTTTATTTGACAACCTTTGTTTTGAGTCCCTGAACCTTCAGTACTGTAGGGTGTCGTATCAAATGAATCACATTCTAGCATATAATAATATAAGAATGCAAATAAGCATAACAGCAGTCTGCAATTTATAAAAACAGTGAAATTGTTTACTTAGATATTACATATAGATAGATTGGTAAATTTTGACGCCTGTTTCATTCATCCTATATTAATTTTAAAAGTTCAGCAGCAGTTAGCGGTTGGGACATTTATTGGGGACATGGGAGTTTTTGTTGACATACATATAAGATATCATGCAAAGAAATCACTAACAATTTGAGACGCAAATATGTATCCTATTTCTGGAGATAATCAATTTTTTTTTCTCTTATAAGATTTAGAAGTTATGGATAAGCGGTTTTGCAGATTGTTCTTACGCGTCTTAAACATCTCAAAGTCGATATCAATTTTTTTTACTTAGCATAAAGTTGTTTTATACACAATTTAAAAAAAGAATTGTTCTAGTTTGTCCTATAATAAATTTGTCTTTATCTAACTTCATACTCACTTCAAAAAGCGCTTCCCAGCCGTCTTTAGCTTCTGAGCTCGGGATTCTTCTAAATATTCAATATCTACTGTTGTCTCTTTGGTTCGAATAGCTTGTTCTAGAGAAGCAATATTACGTTCTACGTCAATTAAGACGTTTTCATCTGAACTTTTTGGTGATGTGCCAAGTGGCGAGCCCTGACCAGATCCAGATGTTGATGCATGGAGGGAGGTTGCAGAACCGCTGGTGCCAGGCATATGTCCGTGAACTCTTGGGATTGTGCCGTGTACTGGTACAATGACACTATGCGTTGATCCTTTTAGAGATGTTGGTTCGCTTCGAGGGCGAGTTTCAACTTTGATCGGTAATTCAGGTTCTGGAGGTGGTATATAGTATACCTCCATATCAACGAATACCTGAAAATAATGATTGAGTTTAAAAAAAAGAAATAGTGATGAGAAGATTTTTTTTTTTCAGACTTCAAACACACAACGCTATTTAGCCCTAAACTAAGCAAAGCTTGTATTATGGGTACTAAACAACTGATATAAATACATATATACTTTTTTTTGTAAATACGTACATAGAAATCACCCAAACTCCGAAACAAATATTTGTAGATTATACAAACATTTGATCCGACCCGGGAATCGAACCCGAGATCTCAAGAACAGCAGTCGCATACGCTACCGCTGCGCCACCGAGGCAGTCAAAGAATCTTGGCCACATGGCTCTCTAATTTGAATCTGTTTCAGTATTACAATCCCGCTTTGCAATTTTGGTTCCATGTAGTTAAATAAACCACAAGCCAACACAGTCGGTTAAAGTTTGATAATATTATTAAACTTTTGGTACAATGTTTTCTATCTGGATATCCGTCTGGGTCCCGTATAATTCATGATATAAACAATATCACATATGAATGTTCGAATAATGAACTATGTTTTGATAGATTTATACTTAACGGGATCATCTAACAAAAGTACGACTTTTACGTACAGGGAAAACCACGACGTATACTCGAGTATAGCGACCTTGGCAGATCACTCCGCTTAACCGCAATATACTAAAAAGAGTCGAATGAACACTAGTTGAAAATATCGAAAGAATCATGTGCAACGGAGACCACAATTAGTCTAAGCGTGATGTTAACTATCCCTTCTTAGGCACGCCAGCAAAACATACATTTGAAAAAAAAAACGTATAAATCTGTTAAATAGTTTCCGAGTTCAACGTGAGTAACAACATAACACGAAAGTACGTAGATAAAATGCTAAATTTTTAATATATAGTTAAATGGACGATGAATATAAGATAACTAACATTATAAAAGGACTACATGAATCAACCGGTGGATAGGGGATGAAGTTGGCAAAGTTCCAACTCCGGTAAAAGCGCCTGTGATGGCTTATTATCAGACGAACCGTGTTTTTTTGCCTACACACCGAAACTTTCCGTGTTTTTAGTTTTATGAGGTGTAATTCAAGATATTTTTTTTGATACAACTCCCGCATTAGGAAAATATATTCCTGTGTCACGAGGATCCTTACAAACATACATGAAACGGACACAAAGTACACCCAGACTTAAAACAACAATTTATGGATCACACAAAGTGTTGTCCCATGTAGGATTTGAACCCACAACACTTGGCCCAGTAGGAAGTGGTGTGGCGACCACTGAAACCCCTTTTTTTACGCACTTCGCTCCCCCCCTGCGGGTACAGGGGGTTCGCTTGGTGTGGGACTCCGACTGACACCAGCCAGACTACCCACTAAACCACCACGTGTGCCACTCTGCGCCTGAGACGGGAGGGATCCGAGAACCGCTTTCTTACGCCATCCGGATCCAACCACAGAAACCCCTAGGCCAACCGTGTTGTATCTGTTTCATTGCTAATTGATTGGATATCTTCCCTTATGATGAAGGTTTGTGCCTAAAACCTATATATTAATTTCGTTTAGGTAGATTATTATGATTCTCTCGATGGTTAGTCATTTCTACATCTCTAGTTACTTAAATATTTGTAAAAGTCACGCTATAAAGAACAATATAATTACGCTGCTAATATACTGCTTTATATATTAAGGCTCACTTGTAGTTGTTACATTGTTACTTAATCTAATAAAGTTTGTCTAGTAGAATTTGGGCTAATGTACAACCACTTTAAAGCTTATGTACAAACACAACATACGAATAACATTAAGTTAACTTTATTGTGTGTAATGTTTTTATCATTTATAGTTTTTTTTAAAATCTTGTGTTGGAACCGTTACGTTGAATGATGGGACTCCTTACAAAGTTAATAATTTTCATAAGTTTATTTAGCTGTCACTGTGTACTTACATAAATTTCGTTTAAGATAACTTTCATGTAAAGTTCACACAAAAAGACAAAGAAGATCTTTAACATGACAAGTTAAATTCAGTTTAGACTTGGATTACGTAAACATTATTTCTAAGTTTTCACTGCATACCTTTGTTAGAAACTTACAACCCACAAGGATTTTCAAACAACATCCCTTTAGGTTATTATTCGTAACATTTACGTAAGCTTATAAAATGTATTTCTGTTACAAAGCAGCTTTTGTTTCATCTTTGTGTATTTAGTAACGTTTCCTCATCTTGTATTCACTAAGAATAGTAATATTTAATTAGTTGAGAATACGATTTAAGTAATTCGATTATGATATAATATTAATGGTACTTTTACTATTTTCCATATCTCACAAGAAAGAATCTGATATCTGATGATACGTCATCGTACAAAAAAGTAAATCCTTGAAAACTTGTTTCATTCTTCAAATTGTTGTCTATAGTAGCGTGTCAATAGCTTAGACGTTCAAAAACTTGAGTCGTTTTGAAATCTCGTCTGAAGATATTTCGGTTCTGGTAAGTCCTCTGTCACTTATGCGATAAGCACTTAAGTGTGTCGGAAAACGTGCCAAAATAGTTTTCGGTCGAACGATTACTGTTAATATGAAAGATATACTTACATGTAGAAGAAAATCTCCAGGAAAATTCGTATTTTATTACTAACTTTTTGTACCGGAATATTAAGTTATTTTGTACCCTCAGGATTGTTAAGAATCGGGAACGTTTTAACAATAAGAGAAAATTTGCAACCTTAAATAGTATTAATTAGACGATTGTAGTTGAATACGATTATTATAAAATATTTTTTCAGTCTAATGGAAGGTTTGACGCAATTAAGTTGTTAATGAACTGCTGCCATATACTTAAGGGCATCTCATAAAAATATAGGCAGTGGAAAACTGGATGGATTTAAAATATGGCGTCCAAGATTTGTGGACAAAGGAAGCTTTGCTTGTATTGTCTCAGCTAGTTTAGAATAGTATTTGATTTTGAGCTCCACGTTTAGCGAGAAATAAAAAAGGACAAATACGGAACATGTTTGGTTTATGTGGTTGAGGATACGTAAGTATAGTGCTAGCCCAGTGCATGCAAAATTGAAACTCAATATCAAAACAAAGTGCGGCACAGTCTAAAATAAAAACATTTCATGACTCCGAACTGAAATTAAAACAATTTATTTCAATCAAACTAATCATAGAAATTTTTGCATTATCCTACACTGGACAAAACGAAAAAAGTGAGTGACGCAGCACTCCAATGTGATTCATTAAGATCTGGACCTTATTTCTAAGAACAATAGCTTTACTTCTAGTAGAAAATACACCAAGAGTCCAAATTACAACGACCACGGGTTTATTATTAACAAAATATAATTATTTTATTTGTAACTGAACTGCACTTTGTATTTCTACATCCGTAAATATGAAATCAAGCAAAACCATAAACTCCTCTCCTTTTCATCCGTAACCTCCGCTGAAATTTGATTGGGAAATAGTAAAGCTTTGAGATCAAAGTGTCGACGTAGAGAAATCTTGTTTGTTGTTGTTCCGTCCCAAGTTTTCCCTTTGGTCGATCATCTGTCAGTCTAAGTAATAATTTTGTATATATAAACTGATAGCAGTACCAATTTACAGAGTTGTGATGACCACATCAACTCAATATCCACTGTGAGGAACACAATGAAGTCATTTATTTTCTTCTATCAACGAATATATTTATTCGTAGGTCGCAATGAGTAATATGGTAAATGAAGAATCTCGATTATCTTCAACACCAACTGATCGGCGTCTAGTGCTGGATGAAAGTCTCCCCAACGTTGCCGGTCTTTTGAAGTCCAGATCCTACTGCTGCCGTAGAAAGAGATCTCGATCGAATACAAATATTACGGTACAAATAAAAACAGTTCTTTTTAATATCATTTTTACATAAGTGAGAAAACAACACACAAATAAGGAAGTATATATATAAAAATATATTATGTCCTATCAGAATGGATGCATCTGTTGTCAAGGTTATTTAACATCTAAAAAGGACAACTAGTGACGTGCCTCTATATCATATGTCAGGATTACATTGGGGTCAATGTTATATATATAATGGAGATCTGTCCAGAACTAAGTGCTTTTCTTACAAAATGCTCCATTCCGATTTCAGATCTTGTATAATTTGTTCATGTATTATGAAAGACGATGTTTGCCAATACCTAAGTTTTTGAAATATAGATACTTTTTTCTGTTATGTAATCTGAAATTAATGTTCAAGAAATGGAATATTCTTATAGGTTTTGCTACTTTAAAACTAAACGAAAAATATATTTTCTTTTACGATATACAACTTTTTTGACAAGAAACTACTATATATATGTATGTTGTGTAATATATATATATATATTACACAACATACGACGTAATTGATTTTATGTCCAGTTACATAAATTGTGAAAAATATTGCTAGCCATTTTTTTGCTATTCCCTAGTGAAGTTTTCTGTTCACTATTGAGGAAATAAACATTTGAATTGAATTGTACATTTGTATCCGCAATTTAAATGCAGTTGCGAATGGTAAATTGAATACAAATATGAATTTAAATAAGTTATAAATATGAAAAGACAGTTATTTATATAATGGAAAGCAATTTTGCTGTTTATTTATTAATTAAATATTTTCCAACTTAGCATTTTAAGCTATACCATGGTATGTTATTTATACAACACATCATGCTATAATTGGCTGTGAAATATTATTAAAGTTTTATAAGGACACTGATTCGTTACACAACACTGCTTCAATCTAACTTTTTAAAAACTTTATATTACGTAGATATAATAAAGTTGTAATTTGTATTTTTTTCGTATCAACATGTTATTGAAAATCGAGGTGATTCTTAAAATTCAATTTCATTGGTGTCGACTAATAGGGACTCAAAACGGTAAGAAATAACTAGATAAACAAACGCATAAATTCTTACCTGTAGTCACGATGATGGATTTGATAACCTACTATTGAAAGCAACTTTTCTATATCTACAAAGCTTTAAAAAATGATTTAGCGTGGGTCCACTTATATTATGATATGTGTGTATTTTATGAACGTTTTTACGATCGTAGTAAAACAAAAGCATTCCCATTCAGAAAAATTGTAGTATGTCGGTCTTTATTAAAATTTAGATTGTTATAAAATGGGTATTTTCACTATAATAACATCACTATCATTGAATATTAGTTTAGATTAATATGTTATTATTTATATGGTTGACTGGAAGAGATTGCTTAGGCAATAAGTCCGCCGTTTGTACACTGTGTCTCACATTTTATGTACTCTCTTCTTACTGTATTATTATAATATGCAAATAAAGAGTTTTCTATCTATCTATCTATTTATGTCAATGAATAAAAGTTTAGATTAACTCGTGCATTTTAAAAGCATCATCTGGTTAGATGAAACTTATGATAAATATCATCTTCAAATGAACTACTCAATAATGAGTATGTTACTTCATCATCAACTTGACTGGACGTACTTCTTCTTCCTATGGCGCTACAACCCAGTGTGGGTTTTGGCCTCTTCCACAATTATATTGTCTCCAGTGATCTTTATTCAGGGCAGCACGTCTCCAACAAGACTTCTTTCTCAGAGTAGTTAGGTCTTCCTTAAAACAGTCCCGCCACCGCTTCCTGGGCCAACCGCGCGGTCTTTTTTGTTGAGGGGTCCAGTTGTTGAATGTCTGTGCCGCTCTTGAGTCAGGCATTCTTTCATGTGACCTGCCCACCGAAATATCAGCGCCTTGCAGAACCGAACGATGGCTTCATTGCGTAACCCTAACTAAAATATTTATTTCACAGTTTATTGTTTAAAATAAAGCTATAAATTTCTGAAATTGAGTACTTTATAACACTTTATTCTTAAACATTACCTTAGTTAGAGACCTTACAATCCGATAACTTAGCTTACTTTGTGAAAAACAACAAAAGAAGTGTCTAATATCGCTTAACCATGAGGTCGCGGTATTCGATTGAGTATGTACAAACACGGCTCTTGCGCGATAATAATTTGGCATAGTATTAGGACGCGTTATCTGTCTGTACCGTTGTGTTTTCGTCAGTTCCTTACTTCTGCTAAAAATCCTTTACAGGCTGGTTTCATCAGATCATGATAAAGTTTCATTTAGTTATCTGTTAGATATCACAGCTTGGTTAATAAAAGTTGAATATGGACATCTATATGTTTATCCAACAGTTGTGTAAACTCACTAGTTATCTGGCAGATAAGTTACTGTATTACTGTACAGAGACTATAACAGCAAGTGATTAAACAAACCCTTAAAATATTTAAAAAATGCCAATGCAAATGCAATTTGGTTTCAATCTCACACAAGACTTTAACCTTCACTTGGCATCCTTTAACCAGAATTCTAAATATGTAAAATATTTAAGAAGAATTTTCTTTTAAAATGTTGTAAAACATGACATAAAATAATTTTCAAATGGATGAGCTTGTGTTTATACAACCTCAAAGGTAAAAGAGAATATACAATACTTCTATGCAGTCATAAGGTTTTTCTTACAACATAAGTATTGAGCTACATGAATCTTGAAAGCAACAAGAGTTTGAACCTTCACGACCGGACACGAAAAGATTGTGAAAATTAAAAAACTTGCATTTTATGACTGGCGGGATGACTTCTAAAAATTGAAATTTGCGAGTGTGTAGATAACGGTAGCACAATTTTAAGATATTCATCCTTTATTTAACTTACTTTTTTATTATATTTGTATTTTAAGATAATAAAGACACAATAGATTTATGTACGATCGGTCGAGACGATTGAGGAGATGCAAGTATGTTCGCTCGACGGCGAAGTATGATGCTAGTGTGGTATATTTTACAAATAGTAGACGATGCGAAACAAAGATTATATTACTGCTATAAAAAACTAGTGAGTCAGAAAATCATTGATTGTAAAGCATAAGTTCAAAACGGAGATTGTCTGGTTTTAATTTCGTTGTAGAAGCACGATGGAATTCAATCTCTCTCTCCCAGTATTCAGTACTCTCTATTGTACGTGAACTTTTATTCCCGAAGTTATAATAACTATCTTCAACGTAGAATCCAGAGATTGATATACTCGAGTTTACAAGTTATAGTCAGATATATTAAAATGTGACGTTTATAAAGAAAAAAAGTAACTAGGCCATGAATTTGACGATGACAGGAGTGCAACATTGGACCAATCCGTGGTTTTAGTGACTGAGCCGAGGCCTGTATTTTCTGTCCAGGAATCCTGTCTCATCCAGAGTACTGTTAGCAATACGCCAAGAGATTTGAAGATATCTAATTTCTACGAAATAAATGATCGTGTTAACACAATTATAACGCTTTTGATGTTCCGCATTAAGAGCTAACAGTAACAGCAATTATGCCGCGAGCACTTTGTTGCGGCTGCGTTAATTTATTACTAGGGAATTATGAAGGCTATTAGTAGTCTCTTTTCTTAGTTATAATCTCATAAATTAAAAACATAGAAATTTTTTGTGTCTTCCATTGATAAAACGATTTTTTATTATTATTATTTTAGTAATCTTGAAAAAAAAAACTTTTGATGCAATATTATAAGCAGAAATTTAAATAAAAATCCAGGCCATCTCATACGCATACCAAAAGCAAATTTACGTAACAATAACCTTAAAATATTTACACAATCTTTATTCTACAAAGGTCCATTCAGTATACGAGCAACAAGCCCAAATTAAACATTTATAAAAGAATAGGGTGCAGAATTAGACGGAAAATAATGAACTATTTTCTTGAATGGGAGTGGTCCCCTACAGCCTCGAGCAAGCCTGTAACGAATAACCATTGTTCCATGAAGAAATTATTCGTAGCATCTTATCGAGTTGAGCTTTGATATCGAATATTACATATTGGCTATGGTCACTGATTAAGTCTGAGCATTTAAGCTTGGGGCCTGCGCTCTGGTGGGGCAAATCGAATATTACTTTAGTAACTAAAGTGATTTCTCCATCGTACTTTTATAATAACTAGTGATCGCCTAGAGGTCGAAATTCGACCATAATTGTTTTAAATTTTTAGTTAGAACTATTTAGAATTTCTTTTGTCAAAGGCTGTTACAGCTCTTTAATCCAAGATTTCATAATGGCTGCTTTTGACATTCGGTATGACAGTATAGAAAAAAAATAATCATATTTTTTTTTTGGATATGGCAATCTGTGCCGATGTCGACAATTCTGCCAATGACATATGAATGTAAGAGATTAGTGTGTTAAAAAAAATACAAAGATAGCAAAGTGAAGAAGGAAGAAGGAAAACTGATTGAAGAATCATATTTTTAGTTTGACTTTGACATAAATAAATTTATGTATGTGTATATGGTAGTTTGTATAATGTTTTATTTGTTGATTGTAATAAATAAATTACTTTGTAAGCATTATTATTGAAATATATTAGCGTTCTGCACTTCTCCTACATATAAACTATAAATGTGCCAAATTTCATACACCTCAGTCCGCGTAATTTTTGTAAAAGGGGGTCCAAAGTTTTTGATTCACGTATTAATATATAGATAACGGTATATAGAAACAAAGAAGGTAAAGCCTCTCCTGCTATTTTAATAAAATTGAGATGGATCCTTTACCATCTCGTAGTAGTAGGCCAAAACTTCCTTTTAGAGGTTTAATGCCAGCAGTGGACTGTTCAAAACTATTTTTGTGATGTGAAGGTAAAATACATCAGACTTTTTAGCTGTAACTAAACTCTTTCTTACTTTTGTTTTCCATTTCCTAAGTAAACAAAAAGATAGTTTATAAGTTGTGCAACATTAAAATAAAAGGCTTCTTACATTTATTGTTAGAAGTTTATATTTCATAACTTATTTAAATTACGTAATCAAGAGTATAATACATTGTATTCTATAAAAAATTAAGGCTAAAAATTAATATTAAAGACAGGTCTCTTTTAATCTTTTTGTCACGTTTCATATTAATGAAAAATTAAAAACGCTTAATAATAACACTTTCTTTATATATTACTAGTCGAGTCCCACCTTGTTACCCGCAGTATAGCAACAGCCATAGGCAACGCCGCGGGGCAAAGCTAGTCGTACCAATTCAGAAACCTTTGTGGACTCATGCACAACAATTTGCTGAAGATCGTGACATGATCAAATGCATAGTTTACGATTCTATGACAGACATAAAGACAAACATTCATTTTTATATATATAGATATTTGAATTGGTTCAATATTCTACTTTAACCTTTTTTTCTTTTTTTTTTTAACGGGGTGAAATCCTCATGGATGTCCTCCGCTCTGGGGAGAAAGCGAAGGGGTCTGTCAGACTTTTACTGACTAAAACCCTCCGGTGTTCCGTCTCTCACCTACGCCAGGGATCACGGGAACTTAAAAGGCATCCGCAATCCCCGACTGGTGCCGGCCCGCTGCTGCGGACCTCATCTCGACAGCGAGAGGAGTGAGGTATTTGACTCCCCTCGAGACTTCAAGGAGGAGCGCACAAGAGCACTAAGCGCCGCCATCTCGGGTCCAGTTGGTTGGGAGTGACGAACATCCCCAAGTCCACCGCCCCTTGACCCAGTTAGGGAGGCCGGTGGAGGTCAGCGTATGCCCTCCTCCGACGCCCGGTGCGCCTTCTGCCGACTGAGAGAGAGGTCAGGATCTCCCTCTCCCTTTCCGCAGCCTCCTTCTGCAAGATGACGGTTTCGCAGAAGGACACCACTGCGTCCCAGGACTCCTCGCCGTCGACCATAGAACAAACTACGGCCGGCAGCGAGAGATCACTGCCTACTACAGAGATGAGGGCACGGCGCGGCCCCTCCCAAGCAGCACACTCTGCCAGCGTATGCCACGCCGTATCCTCCCGATAGTCGACGCAGTGGTGACACCGAGCGTCCGGCTCCCTGCCTATGCGATACAGGAACCTCCCGAAGCAGCCATGCCCCGAGAGGATCTGCGTCAGACGGAACGAGAGGGA
>PKRV01000323.1:12867-31916 GCA_003709505.1 Hyphantria cunea
CCCGCGGTCTGGGCGAGACGCTAAAACGGATGTAACGATGATCCGACAACGTCTCCACCTCCACGGCGACACGCCATTCACAGATACGGCCCGCGACAGCGGGACTTGCGAACGAGATGTCCACTATGGAACCGCCCCGCTGCCGCACGCACGTGTAAACCGAGCCCCGATTCAGGACGGTCAAGCCAGTCGTGATGGCCCACTCCTCCAATGCCTCGCCTTTGGCATCAGTGCGCAGGGATCCCCACGCCATGGACTTGGCATTGAGATCCCCGAGCAGCAGCACCGGGCGAAGGTGGTACCGGTTCACGACGGCACCCAACATTCTACTTTAACCTAAGTCATAATGACTAGTACTAGATTAATTGGGCTGTTTACTATAAATTTATTTTGGACACACCCATGTTCAATCTAGAAATAGGCTCGTCTTACAAAAATTAAAATAAGTAAAATACGCCATTCGTAAAAATCCCTACCGATCACTCAATTATTAGCTTGCACAAGTTAAAAACATTAAAAAATAACATGTAGGTAATAAATTTTGATAACCTGCAAGAATTAGTTTAAATAGAATTTATCTTACTAATGATATATTTTTTATTCATTATTTTTTTAAGAGACATTGTGAGTAATTTTTTAAGAAACGAAATACTACATGTATAAAAAATAACTTTATTTAATTTATGGCTACTTTAAACAAGGTACTTTAAAAACATATGGGTAATAATTATCGACCAAGTTTTATGTACTCAGCGATTGATTATAACGTATAACACCTAAGTTGAGTCCAGTACCAGTACGAATATGAATAAGAAATAAGAAGCGTACTCAACGATGCCATCATGATATTGAAGAGACCAGATCGTACATTAATAATATATTCAATCTTGTGTTTTCGATATATCGATCGCACTATTCACGGTATGCTGTATTGTGTAGAAGGAATATTACTAATGATATGTTTCTAGAATAGAGTTTCTTCCAACATATACTACACTAAAAGCTTAACAGTGGCGAATTCTAAACAGATCCACATCATTTAGTGGGATCTCAATGCTAAATTTCATTAAATTATTGAATTATTTAGATATTTCTGTGTTTTACCTTTTTGCCTCTTAATTTTGACCTACTCATTGCTCGTTACCAAATCAGTGCTCAAAATAAATCGGCCAAGTGCGAGTCGGACTCGTGCAGGAAGGGTTACTACTATAATCAATACGACTGCCTCGGTGGCACAGTGGTAGCGTACGCGACTGCTGTCCACGAGCTCTCAGGTACGAATCCTGGGTCGGACCAAACGTTTTTATGATCTTCAAATATTTGTTTCAGAATCAGGGTGTTTTCTATGTATACTATGTATGTATTTACAAAAAAAATGTATTTATGTAATTATATCAGCTGTCTATTACCCATAATACAAGCTCTGCTTAGTTTAGGAATAGATGGCGTCGGGTGTTAGATGTCCGAAATATTTATTATTATTATTATTATTAACATTTCAAGTGTCTACCTATTGCCGTTATTATGATAATGGAAAAATGGCGAAAAAGTCACGTTAGTTGTATGGGAGCCCTCATTAAATATCTGTTTTTAGTATTTGTTGTTGAAGCGGCCACAAAAATAGATAGCCTGTGAGTCAGTCTAACTATGACATGAGTTACAACCTGGTGATAGACAGATGTATGGGCGGACGGTCAGACAGATGGACAGCAGACTTCTTAGTAATAAGGTTCCGTTTATACCCTTTGGGTATAGAACCCTAAAAAGTGTACCAAGTGGATTTGCTGAACAATTCAATTGGAATAGCCACTCAACACGCAATAAATCTATCGTTTCATTGATGCTAGTTGTAACCAGACACATTTAAACAACCACAGGTATACTTAAAACTTGAGTATTGTTGACGGTATTTGCAAGCCACTTGGCAGTGATTTATTATTGTTAAGAGGTCTGGAGGCACCAAGAGGGCGTGCCTGCCTACGTAATCTTCTTCTTGTTATAACCGTAATATTCTAAGCTAAATGTTTTTAATACAATACCTGGGAATGCATTTACGATGAATACAAATAAATTTTCATCTGTTGCATTAAATACCTGATACTTTTTAAGATAGGTAACCCATCTCCTTTTACGAATAACAAATTCATAGAATAAGTACATGTAAGTAAAACTATTTACAAGTAATTCAATGTGTAAAATACTGCTTTTACTTTAAGCCCTTCGTCTCTCGTAGCAGTGAAAGGGAAGATAGGTGGTGACAAATTCGATAGCTAATAATCATCTGTTACATTTGATCAATAAAATAATCCGTGTTTAATCGCAACGTTTAGCCTGAAAACTTATTCGAATAACAAACACATTATATTTCAGACAATCCTATTAATTATGAGCACTATTTATTAAAACGATATATTTCAAATTAAAACGTAGTGGAGGAGAACGGGTGGGGTTTTGAATCATTAATGTTGAGCGTCCAGCCAACCTTGCTATATCTAAGAGAATAATTTATAGACTTGCCGGCTTCCCAATATTTACCTAGATAATATTCGCTCCTAGCTATGGTTAAAAATGACATATTAAATTAATCGGACACCTAACAAATTAAACTTTATCAATGTGTGTATAAGCGATAGCTTATTCGCTTATACACACATTGATAGCTAAATTATAGCTAAGAAATTCGCTTTACGCTATCGTCTTAAGCGAATTTCAATAAAATATTTGTCACATATGTTTGTGTAAGGGAACACAGAAAAGGTTTTGTGATATTGTATTCAGGTCATATCAGATCGTTTAAATAGAGAATATGTCTACTACAGAATACAAAACCTTCTTTTGATACAAGAGATGTATTTCTTTTTATTCAGATGTTCCTTTTGTGAAAAATGTGTTAATACTTTTTAATATGGAGTATAGAGGCGCTCATAGCCCAGTTGCACTCGGTGATTAGAAACAATCACCGAGGGTAAGCAACGATGGCCCGGTCAGTACCTGGATGGGTGACCGCTAGTGGCATGTTACCATGAGCGTCTCCGTGATTGGGAGGTCACGTTAAGCAGTCGGTCCCGGTTGTTATCATACGATAACAGTCGTGAAGCTTAGTTGGAGGCCTTCGGGCGGCTTAAAAACATCCAAAACGGCAAGATTTATACGTAGCCACAACGTATTCTTGCCGTCCCAGTCGCACTTGGCCAGCGTGAGGATGCATGGCCTTAACCCTCTCCTGAAAGGAGACCCGAGCCCAGCAGTGGGACATTATGGGTTGTTGTTATAATATGGAGTATAGTATCAGTACAGGTCACTAATACTTGAAGAAAAATCTTTGTACTATTTTTACGAAAATTATGCGTATGGAGGAGTATGGAATTTGGCAAAGTTAAAGTTATATGGTTTCGACCACTGAGCGATCACTGGTATTTCTTAATTAACTGTAACAACAACAATGTTTCCTAACTTTTAAATGCTGATATAAAAGTTTTTGATATAGTTCATACCAATCCCCAAATGTCCTCGAATCTACTCACAAGTAATGCGCCGATTTTTCTCAATTAATCGTCTGACAGTAATAACCTTTCTTCCGTAATCGCAGTTGAGGATCGACCTTCACGAATTTCATCACGGAGAGAAACATGGTCACGATGAATTTCTGCATACCAACGCCTATGTATGCTTAAATGTAGTGCTTTCCTCAGCAGTGCTCCCTTGCAGAGAGAGAGAGTGAATTTTTAAAATCAAAAAATTTTTTGCCAAAAATCTTTTGTGTAAATTCCATTTTGCTACGGACAACGAACTTCAACTTAAAATAAAAAATACTTGCGACTTCTCACCAAAATTTATCTTATAAAATTATGAGTTTTCATGTTTAAAAAATTATAGCATTCGAAATTCTAATGTTTGTGGGCGGCCAGTAACGCAAAACTTTCAGTTTGAACCATGTATATTAATGACTCTAGTTGCATGGTTTTAAAATGTCATTATGAAGAAGAAACGGCAATGAACTCTTACTCATAGATTACTTATAAAAAGATCTAAAACTTTTGGGTACTTTAATATTTATGTTTGAAACAACAACGTAAAGAAGCAAAATTAGTACCTAATGTCTAATTTAAAAATAAATACCTACGAAAAAGGTACATTTATTAAGACGATTGTTGTTGAAAAATGAACAAAACATATAGTATTATTAAGTAAAAATAAGATTACGAAAAAAATCAAAATTAAAAACTAAAAAATTACATATAAATGATATAAATATGAAGTCCTAATCAAACCTCTAATAGAAATGTCAAGGGAATAGAGGAAATGAAATATTGCTAGAGTTACCTTGTTTCATCAATTTTAAATGCAGATCATAACCTAATGGCCATGGGACCAACAAAAAGGTCCCTTCGAATAAGAAAATAAGTAATTTTCCGAAATAATTAAGATGAACAACAATTTAGGAGTTGACCCGGTGGCCTAATTCTCGGGGTGTTTTTTTATTTTACTTTTGATGACGACCTTATACTTAGCACCGAACAATTGTTGCTTCTATAAAGTAAGTGCAAAACTAAGTAATTATTAAATGACTAAGTAGTAAGCACACTGATACTTGAGATTGTACGTTTTGTTTATTTATTTGTAGTTTTATGTAGAGTATAAAGAAAAAAAGTGTAAAAAAAACTCAATTATTAATAGATTTTTGGCTAGAAATGTAGAATTTGAAAACAAGTTTTCATTACCTTCTAAATACAGTCAAAAACAGGTACGTGTCACGAATATTTTGTCTACGGTAAATATGCATAACACGCTCCCCGCCTACCTATGCCCTTTTGATGTCAGTAATTATAAATGTTTTGTAGGGTGGGAAGTTTAATCTTTTTTTAACAACATACTTTTGCCATGAGATGAGATACTTTAAAGTGGGATGTAAAATGTTTTTTAGGTCGGTAACATTTGGATGAATCAGACCATTCTTGGGTCAGCTAAAATTTGGGTACCGACGATAGTTGTGTAGCTACGATCCACTTTAAGATAATTTAGATTATAAAATAAAAGTAAGTCTAGGCTAAAAAAGTGCGATTCTAATATACAATGATTCTAAAGTAAAAATTGTGAATTTGAATTTTGAATGCTTCCTTTGGATATTTTTGATTTAAGTCAGGTTAAACGATTACTGGCAGATCACCTGATGAGTACTCATCTTCATCATATCCATAACCTTTCATAGTCTAGTGTTGGGTATAGGCTTTTAAAAGGAGCTTTGAGCCTATTTACTGCCTCGGTGGCGCAGTGGTAGCGTATTCGACTGCTGTGCATGAGGTCTCGGGTTCGATTCCTGAGTCGGACCAAATGTTTGTATGATCTGCAAATATTTTTTTCGAATGTTGGTTGTTTTTTATGTATAATATGTATGTATTTACAAAAAAAGGTATACATGTGTTAATATCAGTTGTCTAGTACCCATATTACAAGCTCTGCTTAGTCTGGGACTCGATGGCGTTGTATGTTAAAATGTCTGAAAATATTTATTTTTTATTTATTATTATTATTATTTTAACAACCTGGCCTGATAGGTTGGTATAAGGTTTGTTAAGAATATTTCTTCTCATTGTCCAGCATAATTTGTTCCCTCAATCGACTCTTACGACTCCCACGAGATAAATAAAGGTGGGTGTCTATCTATTTTTTAATACGTAACCACACGGGAAAAGTAACTACCTTTTCTCATGAACGCCTCAGGAAACTTTGCTACTTTATGAGTGCCTTTTCCCTCAAAATAAATTGGAGATTCTACCTTACTCGATGGTATTCAAAGAAAAAGTGTTTTAGGTACGATTTTCTGTCAGGCCATAGTATTGTCCAGTTCGAATCTGCCCCTATTTGGCGAATAATAAATAATAGACGGCATGGTGGCATCTCTTATATTTCCTTGTATCGATTTCGATCGCTCTAAAATCGATTACAAAATAAATTGAAGATATTCATCGCATACTATCATTCTCAGGAATTATAGAACACTATTCCCTAACTACTATTATTAGTATTCCAGGGGAGATTTTCACTAAACAGAAGCATATGCAAACGTTTTGAAAAGCTGTAGTTAATTTTAAATGTGGAATGCACAATCATACTTATTTTTGCTAAAAGCTTTTTCAAATTAAGACTGCTTATCAATGGAGTATAATTGAAGTGTATTCGACTACAGGTAATTACACCGTACATAAATTATGTCTTATACTACTTTTTCTATAGTCTTATTTGTTACATTTAACTGCCTGCAGCTCTTCATTTTTCTTCCTATAACATTGACTAGTACTTATTATTAAACTAGCTTTTTGTCGGAGTTCCGCCAGCGTATATGTATAAAATATTTTAAATAATTATATTATAAGAATCGTGACAACAAAGTATTAAATGGGTTTCGTTGGTGACGCCAGAAATTAAGGTAAGTATTTATTTATACCTTATAAAAAAATTACCTAGAAACTCTGGTGCACGGTGCTCGGCACGGTATTTCTGATAATTGTTTAAATCAATCAATCAACAACCCATAATGTCCCACTGCTGGGCTCGGGTCTCCTCTCAGGGAACGGTTAAGGCCATACGTCCCTACGCTGGCCAAGTGCGGGTTGGGGACTGGCAAGACTACGTTGTGACTACGTAATCTTGCCGTTGGATGTTTTTAAGCCGACTAAAGGCCTCCTACTAGGCTTCACGACTGTTATCCTATGATAACAACCGGCACCGACTGCTTAACGTGATCTCCGAATCACGGCGACGCTCATGGCAATATACCACCAGCGGTCACCCATCTAGGTACTGACCGCGCCGCCATTGCTTACCATCGGTGATTGTTTCTAATCACAGAGTGCAACTAGGCTATGAGCGCCTCAATTGTTTAAAACTTGTTTAAAACTTTGAACTGGCGGAGTCAACAGGGTCTTAGTTAATCATCACATAATAAAGTCGTATTCTATAATAATAAATATATTCTAAGTTTGTATTACTGTATATTTTTGTTAAATATATGTATAATATGTGTAAGTGGATACATGTATATGTGTAGGTATATACATGCTGTATGTATTTATGCTTATTTATACTTATTGTAGTATTTATGGAAACCATATATATATAAATATGCCACTAAAGCTATAAGCCACTTATATTTCTATTAAGTGCTTTACCTCACTTTTTCTCTGCATCGCTCAATCAGTCGACTGTCAGAGAATGCCTTAGGCATTAAGTCCGCCGATGCATGTATTTGTGCATTAAGTAATAAATAAATAAATAAAAATAAAATAACAATGAATATAATTCAGAAATAAATGAGGTTAAATTACACCCTTTTTGTTGCTGATATTACATAACATTCAGATTTCTATATTTTTTTCACAAAAAGTTACCGGCTCCGGTAGACATTATTTATTTTATAACTAAGGTTTGAAGACAGATAAAACTATTTTCTAAAAACTATTGTTAGACAATTAAGTCTTCCTACTATTAAATGTTTAGCAATAGCCTAAGGCTCATTTCCTTAATAAGCCCTTTTCACATGAATAAACCCTAATTACAGAGAAATGCCGTTACGAGTGTAATTTATATTCCAACGATACGTTCTCTAATTAACCCATTATCGATTCAATGAAACTACACGAACATATTCAAAGCTTTTATCGTTCCAGAACTATAATATAAATAAGTATTGTGTGAATGCATCTGATCTAAAACTTGTTGGTGTACATATTTTCGATCACTATCTTTTTACAAGAATTTTCACATGAGAAAGACATTTTGAAAAAGAACCCACAATTCTAGCCTCTATTACAATCATCTACACCTTTGAAATATGATTTATAATATACTTATCATGACTGACATCAATTTTTAAAGATTTTCCTTAAAATAACATTTTCTTAAAATATAATGATAAAACAATCTCTCGAAAATTGCCACATTTGCTTTTGATAATTATGATATTGAATAAAAACAGGTAAAAGATAGGTAAATACAAAAGTAACAACAATAACCAAAGATTCAATTACTTAGTATATCTAAACATATTTTACATAAAAGAGGAAGGTGACTGACTGACTAAGATACGCAGAGATCAACGCACAGCCCAAACCGCTGAACCACCGTGGGAGAGCCACGCTTCGGCATGAATGGGCCGGCTCGACCGGAGTGATACCACGGCCTCACAGAAAACCGGTGTGAAACTGCGCTTACGCTGTGTTTCATCGAGTGAGTGAGGATACCTGAGGCCCATACCCCAATCCAACGCCCCCTATCCCCCTCACCATCCCCTTCCCCCCAGGCCGCCATAGTGTGGGTCACCATGCNCGACCGGAGTGATACCACGGCCTCACAGAAAACCGGTGTGAAACTGCGCTTACGCTGTGTTTCATCGAGTGAGTGAGGATACCGGAGGCCCATACCCCAATCCAACGCCCCCTATCCCCCCCACCATCCCCTTCCCCCCAGGCCGCCATAGTGTGGGTCACCATGCTGCATTGTTCTTTTTCGTATTGAGGATGGTGGCCACCACTCTTGGATTCTGCTCATGCTTTCCATCAGGCGGGGCAAAGTCATTTTGGCAGTGTAAATATATAAAAAAGAAAAAAAACCAAGAATCCTGCAGTATAGCATGTAGGATCTTTATATAAAATAAATAAATTTTGAAAATGTCACTCCTATAGAGGTAAAATAGAGAATAAAAATATCAACTTTTGCACGAGGCAAGCTGCGGGAAAAAGCTAGTTGTAACATAAGATTCATAAGTGCTAGTTGTAAACGACACAATAACACTTTAATATCGACCATAACCCAGGTAGATATATAACATCCTACTCTTAATAAAGTTCTTCTTGAATAAGTAGAAATCTTGAGAATTCTACTTATATAAGATTACCTTTTCACCTGGCTTAATTTGGCAGACATGTTACGCAGTGGCTATGGTCATTTGGCGGCAGTGAGAACTTTAATAGCTGGATACATGCATACGTATAAATTACAACTTATTAACAAACTTTAACGACAGTACTTCATAAACTTCAGTTGTACTTTATGTAACACATTTCAAAAACACCCTTGTTTATAGGAAAAGAATTCTTAACATTTTAATGTTTCGATAGCGTTCCAAGTCATATTATTTTCAAATGCTCTCTGTAAGCTACTCTCGTAGTCGGTGGTTGTCGAAATTGGAAGGTTTAAGCATGAAACGGGCCTTCCTGTAACTTTCTCGTATGAAATAGATAATTCAATTAGACTCAGGATTGACTTTCCTTAAATCCAAGATCGATTTTTTTATTATTGTATCTTTTGTTTCTCCGGCTTCATTAAAGCAACCCTTATCATATAAGGCACTTATATGTGTCAAAGTAACCGCTCTCAATGTCTATAAAATTCCATGGTGGCATAATTCCTTTGGATATTTGAAAGCAATGCAGAACTTGGTAAATACAAGGAGCAGAATAAATTAAATAACAGAGTTTGTGTTGTCTACGGAACTCCAATAATTATTGTAAGTCGTGTACCGTGCAACAAGTAGCTACAAACTGCGTAGTACTAACAATACGGAGAACGTGATTGTTTCTGAATATTTGAAATTGAACACATCCAACTCACGTCTCTTCGGACACTTTGTTCGCTAAATGTTGTTATCAAAATAATGAAAGTTAAAGGAGTGAGCAGGAGTGTTCTACTTCATTAAAATAACACGGAAAACTTATAGTTTTTTCAAAATGAATGGCTTTTCTAAACTCAAGGTAATATTAGAAATGCTCGGAATTGTTTGTTTTTTTGCTTCCAAGACGTATAATTGAAATAAGGTCATGTTAAGAAATTTAGCATATTCTTTGTATAGTTATATATTCGGCAAGTGTTTTTGTGCTTCATCAATTATAGAAGTATTCTTGTAGGATAAAGAGATAACCTTGAGTTAAGCTCAGTAAAAAAATATTTACATTTATTTATTTAAACATATTTGACATATAAAGTTATCCATCATCGTAGTGAAGAACACTTTCTGTGAACTGCTCCTGCTTTCATACCTCTACTGGGCACATTATTTATCAGTAGTTTTTTTGATTCTGGCTAAGCGTCGACATATGCGTTTTAGCACGTTTTACCGATTTCAAATGAAGATCACGTCTGCCGGATTATACATATACAAAGGAGATCTAGTAAGCGCTTCTTATTCAGAAAACCTAATCTGTCACAGAATATAAATGTAGAAAAAAATCAATAAAAGAATTATACGCATCGAATGCGTAGGCAAGTGAATGAGATAGCTGCCCTTTAAATATATAGAAAAATGTGAAAACTTTCGTCAAAACGTAGCCTATTTGGCACATTTTTTTTAAACTAAAGCTAATCCATACTTATAAATGTGAAAATAACTCTGCCAGTCTGTCTGTCACGCTTTCATTGCCAAACCGCTGCGCCGATTTCAATGAAATTTGGCATGGGAATACATTGATTGAAAAAAAAAAAAAAAAAAAAAAAAAGATTCTTGAGGAAGGACATAGGCTACTCTTTACTGTGATAACCGCGAGCCCGCGAGCCGCGGGCAACAGCTAGTATCTTTTACGTTAGTATAAATAAACAAATACATATTTTAGACATCTTACACACAATGCCATCTAGTCCCAAGCTAAGCAGAGCTTGTGTTATGTTTACGAAACAACTGATATAAATTCATATATACTTATTTCTTATACATACATATCAAACATAAAAAAACACCTAAACTCCGAAACAAGTATTAACAGATCATACAAACATAAATATGTAAAATATATGTACTTTCATAACTGAAGATTAGTTAATAGTAAGTTAGTGTTCCCCAAGCTTCTGTTATAAAACTGTGGTATATTGTAAACGACCAACTGCGTGAGGCTAAGTGAAAATCTTAGGAACCATCATATGGCTGGCGAAATTATATGTTTTAAGCAGACCGCTATTAGAAAATAATTTTAGGCACTATAAACTATATGACAAAATTAAGAAAAGTAAGTATATTCAGAAAAACTACCTCAATTAACGAAATTTTACTATTTATTGTTACATTTATAAAACACGTGAACCCACTCAGGGGTTTCATTTTTTATAGGTCAAGTGAAGAATACAAACAAACACTACGTTTTTTGTTCATTATATGGATGTCGTAAAAAGTTGCATTTAGTGCGCCGTAAAAATACGTATATATTGTTATTTCTAATAACATTATTTATCTCAGTATTTGAAATGTAGGTAATGCTTATTGCAATTTATGTTTAATATGTGTTAGTTACTCAATGTGTTGATGAATTAAAATACAGATTGTCACCACATACATTCATTCTGTGAGTGTTGTAAGCGGTGACTAAAGGATCAGACTGCGAATAAAAACAGCTCCGTATAAAGAAAATAATCTTGAAAGAAACAGTATCATAAGCCAAACAGCCAGTGTGCTATAAAAGACCAAACCCTTCTTTCTAAAAATAGGGCCCAATGTTCAGCAATGGACTACTAAAGACTGATGATGATGACGAAACCAATGTGTTAGTTAAACAGAATTCTTTTGAATTTATACTTTTTAAGAAGTTCTGTTGTCCGTAGACAGTTTCTTAGTTTTAACTTTCTGAGTTTTATTAACATCAGAGAGTTATATTTGCCACACAACTTTTAAAACTAACAATGGATTGTCTAATCACTGTGTACCTATAATTATACCAGAGCAGACGCCTAATTTGTTACAAAGTGTCCAAAGACTTCAATCTACTGAAATGATTGTGATTGTTTAGTGTACAGTGTAGTGGGTGTCTTGTTACAGTGCATGTTTTTGTGTCAAGTACAAGTCCCATTATCAACAAGATAACAAGTATAGAAATAGGAAGCTTGTCTTTTAAGTTTCTCCAGGTCGAGAAACGTGGACACGGTAACTCATATTCTAAATTAGTATTTTGTTTTAAATTCCACCTGAATAGAATAGACCTTTGTTTAAAAATATCACATTAAACGGATCTATGAGGCTATGACTTTTCGTAACCGCGAATCGCTAGATAAATTTGTTTTTAATGCCAATTATTATTTCAATTCATTAGTATTTAAAGATAGCTCAATATATCAAGTATTAGCCATTTTACTACTTTTCCAAAATGTGTTAATTTTATGTAATAAAGTACATACGATTCACAATTAGAAATGAAATCTTTTCTCCACATTTGAAACTCTGTTATAATAATATGAGGAATTCCATTATGCCGAACATTTTAGTGTAGTATCCTGTCAAATCCTAACCTGTCAAACTATTATAATCTAATTGCTACACTATTTCTAAGTTCCGTATGAATGTTTTTTGCGTCTGTACTATCAGTAATAATTACCATAGGTGTTCGAATGTAACCTTGAAAGAATAAAACAGCTTTTTTTTTCCTTCAAGGTTTTTTTCTCTAATTAAGACTTTATAATCAATATATACAATGATGTATATACAATCAAATCAAAAACTTATACGGTTGAAGAAACGAAAAAAAATTTATTTAAAATAAGGATTCCGTACCAAAAGCCTAAAATACCCTAATACTAAGACTTCGCTGTCCGTCCGTCCATGTGTAACTAGGCTGTATCTCATGAACCGTGAGAGTTAGACATTTGAAATTTTCAGACATAATGTATTTCTGTTGCCGCTATAATAACAAATACTACCGCGGCAGCACGTTCTCACAGGATGTAAAATAGAAGCGAGGCAGATCACCGGGCAGACATCCTCCAATCAACGTCACTCTCGGAAACATGTAGTATCCTGAAAAGGCTGCTGAACTTCTGGTATGATCGGAGATGTCAAATCCACGTACAACGGCCCAATTAAGAGGCAAAGTACGGAAATAACCCGGAAAAACAAACAAACAAATTCGGCGATCCAAACAATATTTATCGAGAAAACTACACGTGTTGACTGCAACTATATTGCTTGTACCTCTGAATTTATTTGAAATTTCTGTTTATTTTCTACCAGATTGCAAAGCAAGATTGTCGATGCATCGAATACAAAATTGGAAACTACAATGCTGTTGATTATATTGACTACAGAACATCAATATTGATTTTAGAACTCCATCAAAACTTTACTGAGCAATAAATTACTGCTACAAACAATATTTACCTCATATAACTGCGAGTATATGATTCTAGAAACTGTGAATTCATTATTTTAGAAAATATAGAATGTATTGATACGTTTATGACCTGATTATTTGAGGCACTCACCGGAACTGCTTTGTTGCGGTCGTCCACTAGAGTGTCTGTAAGACAGAGTTGGCCATCCGTCACAAGAATCTGTAAGCCGAGGCGGTATACGCCCAAAACTCGCGGAGCACCCCATCGCATGCGACTTAGGAGCTGCACTGTCACCACTTCTCCAGGATTAATAGGGCGGACCACCGGCCATTCGAAATTCTGTTGACAAAAATAAAGTAACTTATCAGTAGTGTAATCGTACAGGTGCACTTTTTGTCTCACTGTCCGGTTCCTGTTATAGTACTGTAACAGCTAATAGAACATACTAACATCTTTATAATTTTGTCATTATTCAAAATATATCGTCAGGATTCGGTCTAGGCAAAGAACCCTCTATCGTAGCAGCCATCATGCAAGTCATCAAAGTAATAAACAAACATTTTTATTCACCACATCCACCATCCACCAACAATATAACAATTGTTTTTCATATCAGAAGATATATTTATAATATAAATTATAAAAAAAAACAAAAAAGAATTATATATATATAAAAAAACTTAAAAAGAATTCAAAAAACTAAAGTTTATGAAGTATCATTTTTTCCAATATTTAAAAATAAAAATATTGCTTAAATTTCTTTATTTATAAACGTTTATGGCTCAACGATTGGTGGTCATGTTGTATCAAAATATTTTATTGGAACATACTAAAAATGTTTTTATTTTTAAAAAATAAAACGTTATATTTAATGTCAATGTCAGGCTATATTTCTATTGAAAAAGACTTATTGTCTCTCTGAGAAGGATCACACAGAAATATTCATTCAATAGAGACCCAAAAAAACTCCACATCGTGTAAAATTTAAGTACATTTTCCTTTTATCTCAGACCCTTTTGTCAAGCAAAATGTACTTTTAAAATAAAATCGTCAGATCAATATGAACGAAAACTCGATGTCGGCTGCGAATCTCAGAAATTGAATTTAATCCGCTTGGTAAAAATAATTCTATGACAATAGGCCTATTTCCGCTTGTGTACACATTGTCCCTTTGACGTTAATTTGCGCGCTACCATTGGCGACCACCGGACAGGTATTGTCTGCCACGAGACCTCGTCTCCGTGGCAACTACTCCCGGACTATCTAATACCCATCTATCCTCAACCCGCGACTTAGTGCTGGCTGACGGGCGCTCCTTTGGGTCTACACGCCTAGGAGCTCGACCTCGCTAAGTACAGGTCGCTTTTGAAGAAACATCAATACCTGAAGCTACTAAGAGGCCCTTTAGGGCTTAACCCAATGACCCACCTGTAGTTACAGGTGGCGTAGAACATCACTTAAACAGGCTATAGACCTGACAAAGTTACCCCGAGACCCTAGCTTTGGTCTACGAGAAGAACCACTTGAAACGGTAATTTATCATTTATAATTTCGTCATCATCAGGACGATGGCTTCAATGTTGCAACGCATACAGAGTAGGGGCAAAATACAATCGTATTAAGTATTATTGTCACGTTATTTATGAGAATCTTATTTAAAAGGAATTTGGTACAACACTCACGTTCTACCCATAATGGCCTGTAAGAATAATTATTGTAATAGTTATTTGCCTTCATGCGGCTATCCTTTTATATAAACAAAATTTCTTTTAAAGCAGTTGAACATCAAATTTATGGAATCCTGTAAATTACGTACTAACACAAAAAAGGTCATTTCTAACTAGTGACCTCAAAAGATTAACACATGGTTTCTTGTTGTATTCATTTATTAATTCGTACGTTTCTTTGTCAGTAAAATATAATAATAAGCAAGGGGCCAAAAATAACTTCAGTCGAAGTGCTCAGATTAAATTATTGATTTTAATGAATTGAGCTATTGAAAAATAATTTATCATTGTGATGGAACCTGGCAAAATTTCAGGTTTTCAACTTGCTTCATCGTTCTATTCATTAAAAAAGGAACTAAGCCTTTTTTATTTTTGAAATCGTACTTACTAGATTATAGCCTATCATCCAAAAGGTAACTTGTGATTTGACTGTAACTTATGAATAATATCTATGTGGTGTAACAAAATTTTGCTAACTTCATTCGTATCTAATTTTTATTTTTTACGATCGTAACTGTCAGTTTGCTCTTAAACTTATTAAACAACCTGAGCGAGGTCAGGCAATTATAGGGAATGTTCATTATCCAAATATTAAAGGTGAAAAATGCTTCTATTGTGATTGTTATTATAATTATAAAACAATATCATCATAATTTCCCTAGACTATTACGAAGATTATTAGGGATTGACCATAATACAACCAGTTTTACCTGGATATCAGTTTCTTCACGGAGCGACTAGCAGCGGATCTCTGAAACCCTGAGAGCGAACGGAATACAAAAATTGAACTAGTTGTCAGTAAGCTTGAGGTCACTGACTAACCACTAACTATTGTCATAGATGTTCATGATAACCAGGACCGCTAGCTTAAAGCGCCCTCCAAGCCACGGGCGTGAAACATCGTAAAATTTCCATACTCTGGACTATTATTAAGAACTTCTTATAAGAAAAAACCGATAATACTTTGGGCCGACCTGGGAAGCGAACCCAAAACCTCTTATTTGGCAGTCGTATACGGTAACCGCTAAACTAAAGAAGCAGTGTCCTTTATACAACATTATAGTAAAAATATGTGAGATATAAGGAGCACATTTCCCGGCCATAATTGAGTGTAATCTAGCTCGCAATAATATTTCTCATGCACAACTTGATATTTGAAAATGATCACAATTTTATCCTTAATGTTAGTGAATATTCTAGTTAAAATAAATATGTTAGAGGTATAGATTTTATTAATTGACATGTAACCTATTCTGTTCAATTTTGGTGTGTTTTATGCTGAAATATTTAAAAAAGAAACCATTTTAAAAATACACTGGCTCCAATCTGGCTTCAATTTGGCTAAATTCGGCGATTCGCGAACTCCACCTCAAAAGCCACGTAAGTGGGGAATGGGGTGCCGCTGTTGAATGCTTATGCCTTTCCTTGCTGCCATGATAAAAAAGAGGGAGTGATATGGGAGCTTAAAAGGCGTGATAGTCATCTGTCAATACTGAGGCTCGGAATGCTGTATCGCCATACAATAGTGAGGCACGACGGTGACTGAACCGTCGGACCAACCCTGTATCTTCCTGGAAGTGATAGCCTGGTCCCATCGTCCGGTTACCAACCGGCACGACGAGACACTCTATGGATCTCGCATGACCTGATGGGGTAGATTTCCAGACTTTCGTGGCAGCAACGATGATATTTTTAAAGAACATATAGTTTTGTAATTCTCCTGGATGTAATAATATATTTATGAGGTTTTTTAATATTCTTGGTAAGGTTATAGGTTGTAGGAGGTTATAGGAATCCAGATGGAACCTGATACTACGCTCATGATTCCACATTTACATCTCTATCTGTAACGAGTATGGAGGAACTAAGGCCTATGGCTCCAACACCAAGTGAGGATTTTCTAACCAGGTGAGGTGATCAAACCACTTACGGGTTACGGCTCACTATTTGTGAGCCGTAACCCGCCAGGCTGGATCACCCGCTGTTGGGACTCAATAGTTTAGTGTGTCTTTAGTGCATGTAGTGTATTTTATTGCACTGTATGGAAGCCGCCGTAGATATATTCAAAGCGTCAGCTACTACCTGCGCTGCGCTTCTTCATAAATTATCCTTAAAAACGTTACTTTTAGTTCTTGAATCCATCTGAAATATTCAAGTTCTCAAGACATGGAAGATTTTTATAGCTAAAAAGGTTGTTGTTTAAAGCCTTTCTGAGGAGATAGAAAGAAGAACTTGGCCCACTATACTACGCTAGTCGGACGTGTCCGTATAAGGTTTATTTCAAGTTTTCCTTCTCTTTTCTGCTCCTCATCTGTTATCAACTTTATGTCTTTCCCAAAATGATTTGGAGTTGGGATAAAGAGTTTTCCCTTCTATTTTCCTTTTTACATTCGTAGACTTCTTCCATATTTTCTTCGATCGTAATTATACTCTTATATTCGAGGATATTATAAACACAGCACTGTCTTCGTTAAATTTTGCTCTATCTTCACTAAATATTCCGGCTACAAGTTGAAATTCTATATGCTGTTTCTGGTTTGATGTAAATAGTATTATTATATTAAACACAGCCACCTTTATTCAGAAACTGATTAACTATGTGTTAACACGTTCCTATTACCTGAGGCACTTCATTAAAATACCATTGAATAGTGTAACATCAAAATAAATTGTTTAGACGAAAGTTGATTTTAGTCTAACTCGAACTTTAAACTTAAAGTATTGAGATAATATCAATGTGAATGGAAGAACACGTGACATTAAACTCAGAGAGAGAGACCTTAGAATACTTAATATTAGAGATGATACTTACTTTGTAAGTGATATCATGAAAAACATCACGTTTTAGACATTTTTCTGAACTTTATTTAATCAAAATATTTCTATACGTCACTATTAAGAATGAGGAATACTCCGTGTATGGCAAAAAGATTTAAAAAATTGCTGAATCAGGGCTGTTACATGTTTTTTAACTGAAGATGTGCGACCATTAGTTGAAATAAATGTTAAAGCTTTGATTTAGCAAGTTTTTTAATCTGTAAATGGTCGAGATTCGACTCTGATTTATTTTATTTTTTAGCTTTCCTCACTTCTCCTCCGTTTAAACTTTAAATGTGTGAAATTGCATACTCCTCTATTTGGAAAAAGGGATATAAAGTTTTTGCATCACATATTCTTATTATTGAGATTATACTAAGTTCTTGTTTATTACTTTATAAGGTATAACACCAATTAATGACTTGAAAATAAATGTAGTAGACCCGTAATATGTTCTTTCAAGCCTCCGCTCAGTATACTATGATTTACTAAAATTAATTACGTATTTTTCCATTAACACAGTTTAATAGATGCTAGTAATTTCGCATGGTGGATTTTAATTTATGTTCACTAATGTTCACTATTTATTTAACCTCATCATATACCACCACCTCACCTTCACCAAATTTTGCCCTAGATTTTTGTTTAGTAAATATAATTATTATGCTGACTTGACTATTTTTACTTGATGAAGTTTCGTTTTTAATAATTAGTTATTAGGTCATATTGAATAACTTAAATTTCTTACCTTCCTGTATATTCTAGGTTTATCACGGCGGAATTTATATATATATATATATATATCTTTCGCCCCGTGATATTATTAGTATTTAAATTTAAATCATTTAATTTCAAGATGTTATTATACATTGGCATGTTTAATCCTATGTCAAAATTAAATAAAGTTCAAATTATTTCTATTTTTTTCGCATGTGAAATCTCAAGTTATATAGAAATTCACTTGGACAGACAATTGGTGGAGTATCACTGTACTTTTATCAAGAAAAGTTTTACCTTGCACAATCAAATTGCCACCAAAGGTGTTTTCAGACCATTTCTGTTTTTTAAAGACAGCTCCTGTATTAAGAATATACATCCTAGGCCGCGGGGGTCTTAACATTTATACATAAAATGGACACAAAGAACACTCAGACTCAAAACAACAATTTGTGGACCACACAGAATGTTATCCCATCTCAGATTGACAACCCACGACACTTAGCGCAATAGAAAGCTGCGTGGCGACCGCTCAAACGTGACTTTTTCAAGGTCCGACAGAGAATGTGACTTTGAAGTTGTTGGAATAAGCACGGTGGAAGTCATAGGATCAAATTGACCCTTTTTATCAGAAAACAATAATAGTTAACCATCGTTTCTGATTTATTGCATGAGCTAATTCGATATTTTTTTTTTATATTTAAG
>PKRV01000323.1:47909-126955 GCA_003709505.1 Hyphantria cunea
GCCCGTCGAGCCACGATGGCTCATTGGTCTTCGCGGCTGGAGGCTCCACGAGCTGGCTTCGCCACCGTGGAGGCGCTCCAGCCGGTCATCCTCGAGTGTGCAGGGCGGCAGCACGGGACCCTTTCCTTCAGACTGACGCAGGTGCTTTCCGGGCACGGTTGCTTCGGGAAGTACCTGCACACCACTGCGACTGCAGTGAGGACTCGGCCCAGCACACGCTAGCGGTGTGCCCCGCTCGGGCGCCTAAGCGTCGGGCCCTCACTGCAGTCATCGGAGGAGATCTCTCGCTGCCAGCCGTCGTATGCTCCATGGCCGGCGGCGAGAGCAGTTTTACCGCGGTCGCGACCTTCTGCGAGGAAGTCATCTCGCAGAAGGAGGCGGCTGAGAAGGCCCGGGAGGACGATCTCCACTCGGACCCGATTAACCGCCGGCGAACCGGGCGGCGGAGGCGCGCCTACCAGCGCCTCAGTCGCCCTGAGTGTTGCCGCGGATGGGCGGGAAGGGTTTTCCCCCCCCATCCGCTTCACAGACCACCCGCAAGTGTAGTGTAGTGGTGATTTAGTGGATAGTCTGGCGAGTCAGTCAGGAGTCCCACACAAAGTGAACCCCCTGTCCCCGCGGGGGGGGGGGGATCGAAGTGCGTAAAGGCATTACACCACGTAAAAAAATAAAAAGTTGTTGTGTTGTTAATACAGTATATTGAATAATATTTCACACAGATACTACATGTTATGACAGGCAAGGAAAGTTTACACATTTCATTTTTTCCGTCAATCGCTCTCTTATTGACAGTAATGTTACTGTTATCACGTCACTAATGCTCGACCGGTGTGATACCAAGGCCTCACAAAAAACCAGTGTCAAACAGCGCCTACGCGGCCTAATATACAACCTTTCCCCTCATCCCCCCCTATCCCTCAAGGCCGGCAACTCACTGGTGACGCCTCTGGTGTTGCATGGGCATTGCTTACCATCAGGTGATACGACTCCTCGTTTGCCCCCTAGTCCATAAAAAATACAAATGTAATTGTATTAAGTGACATCATTTTAATCTTATCTCTCTCTCTCTCTTCACAAAGGAGGTTTAAAAGTTTTTTATTTTGAAGTTTAATATTTTTAAAAAAAATTTAATTTAAATTTTATTTTATTTTATATTCTATTTAAAGTTTTTTAAAGATTAGTATATGGTTTGTTCCAAGATTTCCTTCTCTTTGCTGTGATGTTAACTTGGGTAATTAATTCCCTTAGTCTAACAAAATTAATGAGTGAATAGGGGTAACGATACTCTGTATTCTGAATCGAACATTACTCCACACACAACAATGATGTTTTCCTAACCGATTTCGGCTACGGCGGCCAGTCTCAACGGGGACCAGCCAATACGCAGGAGATATTATAGTGCACCAGTGTGTGCGCAAACTCAGGTGCACTCTCTGGTACCTCTCTCTCATAATCCGATGGGATCGTTAAACAACACGACCACATATGACACCACACATAATATTACATCACACACAGACACATTACATCATAAATGTATGGAATACTATTGGTTATTTTAAATTATGCAGATAATTTTAAATGTCAAACCGATAAAATAATCTCTAAGCATGATAAAAGGTCAATATGAAGATTGTTGTAAAATATAAAAGTTTATCACAAATAATGAGAGCAATTACAAATATAAACGCCTAAGACACTACATGAAATAGAAAAAAAAAATATTCAATATTTCAACAACTTTCTTAAATTATTAAAAAAAATACTTAAAGTGACTTATATATCAAGTAAATTGAGAGTGCTTCGCGTTACATTTCCTATGAAAAGTAACTATTATTTTTGCGCACACAAACAGAAATAATGTATTCTAAGAGAACAGATCTATGATGATATCTGTTTCGATCAAAAGAAATGGAGATAATGTAAAGAAGCTTTTACCGGGCTAATATCTAATAAAATATGTATATACATAAATTTCATTACTGTTTGGGATTTTCTTCGCGAAGTGGAATATAGACTTCATTATTAGGAACTATAAAATCCGTAACAGTATCCTACTGCTAGATTTAAGGTTTAATTCCTATTGAGTAGAGAAGTCTGTGCTGGTATAATTATTTGTTAATATAAGTGCAAACCTAAAAAAAAACAATAAGTAACATGGACTACTGTTTTTTTCAAGAGCCACGCAAACGGGATATAATGGAAAAGTGAAAAATTTCTATTCCTACTACCCGCGAATGCAGCTTGTATGTTTTCCCAATATGACAGTTCAGATTTTGGTCAGGTCAAGAACAAATAACCAGACAATAGCGAAAATACAATTTGGGCCCAAAGCTCTGTCATTCCACTTCAGAATGCTAAACAATTTTCTCGGGTAGTCTCAGTATTGTTATTGTATATTGTCAGTACAGTATACCGATAACATGATATCTTCCATTGTCAACATTCATTGTTATTACAGTGCTTCGGAAGCTTGCTATACAGATCCTGTAAATATTTCACGTTCTGGAGTACGAAAAATACATAAGTAGGAAACAACATTAAATTATTTTTGTATTTTGTAGACATGTACTTTCTTTTTTTTATTTGTTTAAAATTCTAGTTGACAATATGTGGGTAATTAAAAACATGCCTTACCCTTCGAGAATTAAGTCGTTTAATACATATGGGTGGTTAACATATCTGTTATTGTTATCACTAAACTAAAATTCACTTATATTTATTATTAAGGTCTATACTTTAATATCATCTACTAACAGTCTATTTTTGGATATCTCGCATCTCAGCTTTCACATTTATCAGAGACACACTCTTGTTCATTTACTTTGGCATAATCCAAATTAGTTAAATTACTTAGGCCAAAGGCCAGGCTCAGCACGAACGGGTCTACTCGACTGGGGCGGTACTACCCCCGCGCAGAAGATCAACGCAAAATGACAGCATGCGTGGTTGCATTGCATGCATTACGTGGTTGGTGAGTGCGAGACCGGAGGCCCAATGATGCAGAAGCATCTCACTAGGCCGCCATGGTGTGGGTCACCATGCTGCACTGTTGCATTGTCTGTATTCGTAGTGAATATGGTGACCACCACTTTTCGATTCTGGATTTAGGTAGTACAAATACAATATTTGTCATATCAATATTGTTTGAGATTAGTGACCTTCTCCATCGCAGTTGTCTCTAAACGAAAAGACAAATAACACATTTATTGACTACTATGTCTAAGAAAGGTAATCAGATAACTTGTTACTAGGCCGTCATTTGTAACTGACGTCCATGAGAAAAAGCCTGAGGAAGAATAGAAACACGAATGATTTCCCGGCTAAAATTTATTAAGGAGCATAAACGTCCGATACCTTTTCGCTCCTTAATAAATTTTGGTTAGAAGTATTCCCTTGTATATTGGAACATAATTAGCTTTTACTGTTTCAGTATAGATAACACCGTTGTTTAAGACTAAACATTATTATCCCTACATAATAAAATATGAGATATTAAGAATTTAAAGCTATAACAATTAAAAAGTATTAGTGTTATGAAGTTTTGCCATTACAGTGTCATATATTCATATTTTTAATAGTGCATAATTTTGAGCGCTTCATTAGATTTTATAGTTTTTTTATTTTACGACTTGGAGTTGTCTGTTTAAACACCTATAGAAAGTAATATTGAAGTCTCGAAACAAACATATATATTTTGTGTTTTTTTTAATTGACTGTGTATACGGACAACACAAAAGATTTTGCACTAATTTTAAATTTTAAAACAATGTCTCCTCTAACTTCCTTTTACGACTTCATCGTACTTAGGTCTGTATGCAAGGTCGGCCTAGTTGCTTAAGCGGTCGCCACGCCGCTTTCTACTGCGCTGGTGGTTGTGAGTTTAAATCCCATATGGGACAACTCTTTTTGTGATCTACAAATTGTTGTTATAAATCTAGGTGTTCTTTGTGTCCTTTTAATGTACGTTTGTAAAATCCTCCGCAACACAGGATTTATTCCTAAAGCAGAAGTTGTCCTTAAAAAAAAGAAATGAAAAATTATATCCAACACAAAAAAGCGCTTCTCAAAAAAAACTTATACTCCATACCTATTAGCATTTAAGCTTTATTTTTCTTTTTAAACTGTTTCTGAATAATATAAATGCTGATTTATTACGAATAGTTTTTTACGCATATGCACAATATATTTTTGCCAAGATGGTAACAAACAGACGAGACAAATGACAAGAGAAACTATATCAAATTATTATTTTTGTGTAAACATGATAAATTACTGTGATATTAGAATTCATATCAGCACACTTCATACAGGTGCACAATATATGAAGTAAACGAGGGAGGAGATTGACATTAAGCTATGGATATTTAAGAAATAAAAACCACTAAAGAATAACTAAATGTTCATGATTTTTTGTATCGATATAGAATGGAATTTATGTAATAATTTCGTCGGATATTTCGCTCAATACCACCTTAAGTCAGAATTAGAGCAAGACGAGGAAATTGAACCGTCCGGATCTCATTCGAAACGTGCCCTGAGATCCTGTAAACCTACAGTCTATCTCGTGATGAGGAAAAACATCACTCAACTGGATACAAAATTCGAGTAACAACCACATGGTTTTTATATATAACTGGATTGATTTGAAAAGATTGTTTTTTGTATAAAGCTATAGTACAATTTTGTTTTAAATCGTGCCGTAATTGATAAAATCCCAACATTTAATGATAGGCTGACTGGCAGGGGGAAGCAGAGCCATTACTACTTACTAATTACCCGTTACTTAAAGTTAGGTACATCGACGATCCGGAAGGAACCTGAAACCACTTAGTCTGGGCCTCCTCAGAGTAGGGTGGTTAGTAGGGACATCACATGCTCCAAAGCTCCTACGTCCCCAAGAAGCTGAAAATCCGAATTGATTTTCCCTACTTAATTTTAGTGTACACAACACCTGAAGGTTAATGGTACTTGATAAGTTACGTTAGTCTTTGGTTGTTATAGCATTGTTTTCCTAAGTGGTCATTATGTCTGTAAAGAGGTATACCCACGCGCAACCTACGCTTGACGCGAATTCATCCATAGCTTGAGTGGGAAATAACGAAGGTGAAAACTCGACACTGACCTTCAGGACCGTGATTCAGACTAAACAGGTACGCAGCTTTACAGGCATAATTATTTATCCTCGTCTGTTTTCACTAATTTTACTCCAATATTGCAATTTTCGCATTAAGTATCTTTATTTATTTTTAAAGCACTATGCTTAAAATGTTCTTAGAGGTTTTTGTAAAACAAAACAATAGGTTTCCAAATTCAGTATATTTCAGTTCTTTATTTTTCCATGTGAAATATGTTTATATTTTCAATACACACAAGCACACAGACACGATCAATTGAAATGAGATCATTGTATTATATAGAAAAATCTTTGTGGGATTGTCACTTAGCAATTACCTAGCAAGACAAAAAAGAACTTACAGAGGTCTAACTATATCAGTTACAAGTAAAAAGTACCTCTTTTGTTCAGAGAGCCTGGGCAACATCTTCGTTACCAAAGGCTGTTGTATCAAGTAGATACTTACCTTGAGATCAATACCTTGACAATACCTATACTACACGGTTGGCCTAGTGGTTTCAGTGGTCGCCACACCGCTTCCTACTGCGCCAAGTGTTGTGGGTTCAAATCCTACATGTGACAACACTTTGTGTGATCCATAAATTGTTGTTCTAAGTCTGGGTGTAATTTGTGTCGTTTCATGTATGTTGGTAAAGATCCCCGTGACACAGAAGGGTATATTCCTAATGCGGGAGTTGTCTTAAAAAAAGATAAAAAGGATAAAAAAAGATTAAAAAAATAAAAGATTTTGTCTATGAGTTGTCTACTAACTATTATGTTCCTTTATTAAGCCAACCATATAGTCTATTTTTCATGTAGGTAGGTATTTTATTGAGCTAAACTAATATTATTGGACCATTACCCATCCTGGATTTGTTCGCTATGTCCATACATTTTAATTATCTGATATCTAGGGATTTAGTCTACATTAAGTGCATCACATGTGTAACGTATTTAATTAGATACTAGTTAATATTGCATTGGTCAAAATTACTCTGAAATTATAACCCACAAGTAAATTAGATCTTAAAATATAGAAATTATATATATGAAAAGATATTAAAGAAACAAATATAGTAAACGGAAACAGAGTACTACACAGTATTAGTTACTCATTATATAAAATGTTGAATAGCTACGTTATAATAATAATAATGTTTATAATATTTTGCTGAAATGAATTGTAATCAAACATTAAATCAACAAGGAAATTCAAAGTTTTATATACTAATCAAAGTATTTGTACAGATTTTTATCTTATTCACGGTATTCACGCTATTAATTAACAATAGATGTTATAGTTAATCTATACATGCTATTATAACAAATAAATCTATAAAGCCACCATATTCCATTTTGAATAACTACTTATACTTTTTCAGTTGGCTATAATTAATACCATTACTGGTAATGTTGATAACTCGAGTTTATTGCTGTAATAAAAGCAACGTATTAAATTTGTAAATCCACTCGAATTAAAACTTAAATAACTACGCTCAAATATACAGATCATTAAAAGTTCGACTCTTTATAGACTCCGCTACATTAAAAAAATATAAGATACGATCTTTTTAAAACTTAGACGTAACTTTACAACTTGATGAGTTGCTATATGAGACCTGCTTTATATAAAGATCATGTATATGCCAACTACCCCTATTAATTTAGCAACATTTGCGTTAAGTTGAACGATTTTGGTCACTCTTAAACAGTTTCGTTGCTATCAGCTACGTACGGCATTATAAGATAAATGAATTTGAAGGTGTGTGACCTAACATCCCATTACTGCTTGAGTTCGTTATCTGTGTGGTTTTGTTCTGCACTCAATATAGTAGACAGCGGTAAATAAAGTAAAGTAATTGGGTGTTAGGATCGATTGGTGGCCTTAGAACAGACAGACCGAATGAATTCGCTCCGATTGTTTTTAGGTCTCTTAGAGAATTAACTGACAGTGATTCCCAGGCTGGTATATTTTGTGTTGTGTTAAAATTAACGGTATTGCATACAACATATTGTGAAGCAATATGGCGCATATAAAAATCAAAGCATTTTGAAGCATTGACCAAGAAACATTACTGAAACTGTAACTATCACTGCGGTTATCAGCTTGACATGTATTTATCCTTACACGGAAACATAATACTGTCTCTTAAGATATGCACGGTTCTAAGATAGGGACCAAATTAATCCATCTAATCATCATCTTCATTAATGTCACTCCATGATTCGAAGTACACTCATAGAAACAAAGATAATGCCACTTCTTGCTTTTAAAATAAAAAATGCATTTTGCATGGATTTTGTGACGTCAGTTGGTAACAAAAAACAAATAAACTTGCAGTAACTCTATACAGCGTACTACTGATGCTACCACTACGTCTTTGTTTTAAAAAGATATACATATTTACGTCTATTTTTACTTCATTTGTCTCCCGCTTTGCTAAGGAGGGAAGTAGATCTATTATATTTCTAATTCCTCCAGTTTTCTTAATATTGTTGTGTTTTCCAAGACAGTTTAATTTTCCTGAGACTTCCTGAGTATCATAATTCAATGTGTTCATGGTTCACTGCTGTTGATTCTGGTGTACAAGAGCTATCATGGTTATGGAGGGATTAGTCACGAAAAACCATAATCTGACAGAATAAATTCTTATTCTTTGTTCATCAAACCAATTGTTACAATGTATCGAATGACGTACTTTAACAAAAATTTTATTAAAATCAATTTGCAATATCATAATAAATAGTTACAGTATAAAATATTCAAAATAATGAAAGTGAAACTATGTAATAGATAGACCAGTTTTTGAACTGTTCCAAAACATGGTACAATTATGAAAAGCTCTTCGTTTTTTTCATTAGATTCCATAAAAGTTTCATTTGAGCGTTTGAATTTGTAATTCAAAACGAGATATACCCTAATTAAACTTTGTGATTTGTTTGAAATTATTAAAAGCAAAAGTTTTTGGCACAGAATCCACACAGCAATGTTTGCTGTTAAACTTTAACTCAGGAGATAGAATAAAATAATAAGTGATATGCACTGAAAATCATTACAATAATAAACAGTTCCTCGATATGATTAATAATTCAAATTCTAAAAAAAGATTGAAAAGATGTGCAATACTTATTATATACAAGCGTTAAAGTATTTCCCCGCAACATCTTCTAATCATTATGTTACCAGAAGTCTGGTAGCATTGCCACGTCGAATGGCAATGTTAATACTTTGTGCTAGAAAACAGCCGGCCTTTTAGTCACGAAAAGCGTCATTCAGTTGCTTAGCTAGCTGTAAACATAAACATGACACGAGCACTCGTATGCCATGACCTGTATGATTCGTGTTTCGTGTGATTTATTTGCATAGGAATAACACAGATACAATTCATACAGCGGGTGTGGAATTAAGTCTGTGGTAATGACGAAAATAGCAGCTAATTTAAATAGTTATCTCTCTACAACTATATCTCCTTTGTACCGGGCCTTTTTGTAAGATACCAATTTTTTATCCGACAGCGTTGTTTGTGATTTAATTTTCATCCGATCCCCGTAAATTTAGCTTTTCAATTAAGTTGGTCGATTTAATTTGCGGCAGTAGCATAACAGCTAAGACTTAGGCCTTGCTATGAAGGTTTTCGAACATTCCCCGTGAATGAAAAGCCGGGAACGTAATCCTGTCCTCGTAGGCACCCGGTGTAGCGGAATTAAATGGAATAAAAATAACACAATATGCCACATTGCGCATTAAATAGAATATATTTAAACAGGTTTCATTAAAACATCATGTAAACTTATTTTTAACACTATCATTTGGCTCAATTTCAAGATTTATCTATAATTTTAGTTAACTAGTTCTTAAGATTTCTTTCATTTGACGCTGTACATAAATAGTTGGTAAGTTTGACTTTCGGAAATTAACTTAGTATTATATTTATGTTTTGGCCAATGTTGTATACAAGCTTATCTTTACGTACATATGACTGAAGGACAACATCTGAGCCTATTTGAATGTATGTTACACCGTACAGTACAATGTATGTTCCGTACAATGTAAAATATGTATTGTTTTTTCTGTTTCTTTCTAACCTGCTTAGTGAAATATCCAAATGTGGGTTTATATCGTATTCAGAAAATATATTCATGAAAATTTTAATAGGATTTGTCTGGACTGATTTTAAATTATATGTACTATTAACCCCCGACTCGACCTCGACGCAAAAATACCCCTCGGTGCTATAAGTTTGACGCTGCTGTCTGTCTATCTATCTGTCAGCGTGTGTGTGTTTGTGGCAGCGTAACTCTCAAACGGATGGGCCGATTTCGATGCGGTTTTTTTCATTTCCACCACCAGGAGTGGTTCCTAGCTATGTTTGTCAATATGCAGGTCAATATATCGGTCCAGCAGTGTAAGAGTATCAGCGCTTTTTCAAAATGATGTAAGATATTTTTGGCGTGTGATTATTCGATTAAGTGCTTGAGTAGGTGGTTATTTTTTTTTTTAATTTTACCTTGTTCCAGGAGAACATTTTTTTTTAAAAAAAGGTGCTATCCTGTATTCAATTTCTTATTAAGCACTTTCTTGTACACTTTCTTGTATCTTTTGTATTTGTGTGCTGAGAGTGTATAATTAAGAACAAATACGAATAAAACACTAGTTTCTTCTCTCATATTTATAATCTTGTAAAAAGGTTAGTGGTTTAAAAAACATAACCAAGAATACTCTCCTCTCGTCCGGATTATCGATGTTTACCAAAACCCTTATCATAACGAAGGTCGAATTACGAATTGTTTATGAGCTTCACACCCAAAGGTTGAATTTACAATCTTACTTGTAACAGTTATATTAACATAAAAAAAAATATTTGAAATGTCATATAAATGACAAATACGAGTAGCTGTCGAGACAAAAAATATAAAACAATACACACAAACTTCAATAAGTTTAGACATTAAAAAAGTCGCCAATCACCAGTCTATTGAAGAAAAATTATATAAAACTGTCAGCTAAAATCCGATCTTCACTTAAGTTTTCATGTACATTTGAAAACAAAGCTTATATAATAGTCTTAAAAGGATGTGATGTAGCAGTTGTTGTCAACAGATCAAGTGATTCTTTTAAATGTGTTTGTGTAAATTCTAATAGAAGTATGTTTTTATGTCAAATAAACACGAGGAATCTTCCGGGTCCCGATTAAAAAAGATATAAACCCAAACCCTTAAAATAAAGGTTCGATTTAATGAAAAAGAGCCTATTGTTTTTTTTCATGTTATTTCCTGTAAAATAGTAACTGCGAGATATAACGATAGAAAAGAATGTACAATTGTGATTAAAACACATAATGTGATTTTTGAAATTATAAATATCTGCATCATCAATACATTTTCTAATTAAATCTGTAAGTACGTGTTTTATTAGTATAAACAAATTACTGATCTTTTGAAACTGCTCAGTATCTCCATTTTTACTTCTTCTTCTCACTCGCGTCACTCTTGGCAAACCGGTCGTGCTCATGTAGAACGGTCTAGACCGGTGGTAGAGATGGACAAAGCTTACCGTACAATTTCCCGCCATCTCACCCTTTCGGCAGACTGTCGGCTGCAGTCAGACACGCGGCTTCCGATTGTGGACTTCACATGGTCGATCCAGTACACGTGTGCCCTGCCACGTAGTCTGATCCCCTCCACCTTAACCTGCACTCCCATTTGCTCTAGTCAGTCACTACTCCGTCTAATAGCAAAGTACTGTAGTATGCGCGACGGTACTGTGGTTGATAGACGCTGTGTAATGCCGAGTTCCTCTAATACAGACATGTTGGTGCGGAACTCCATCAATGATATCCCGAGCATTTCTCTCCAGCACCACATTTCCAGAGCATCTATCTTCCTTCTTTCCAACTCCCGTACTGCCCACCTCTCCGCGGCAAGTAAGAAAAAGGGAAATATAAACGTCTATACAAGCCTGATCTTGGTGGCTTTGGTAAGATTCTGATTTTCCCAACCTTTTCTCAATTTCCCCATTGCAGCTTTGGTTATGGCCATGCGTCGTTTCACTTCATCTACGCACCCGCCATTGATTGATATTATAGCCCCATGATATACGTATGTCTGCACTACGTCGCAATTCGAAATCTGTGTCACTTCGGCGAGTTATTGTTGACGCGGTCTACAATAATGGTCTTAGATCGATTTATTTTTAATGCAAACATAATGCTCACTCGCTCCATCCACTCGGAGAAGTAATTCCTCCAGTAGGCCAGCACTACTCGGAAACAAGGTGGTGTCGTTTGCGTCCCGCTAGTTGGTAACTTTATATCCACCAATCGCAATACCACGAACGCTTTGGAGAAATCCACAAAGCATGTATACTCGTATGTGGGCTTGTTGAACTCTCGACACTTCTTAATGATCTGACGAACAATGAAAATCTGATCCCGGGTTCCTTTCCCCTTAACGGATCCAGCCTGTTCTGGTGCTACCTCTCCGGACAGATATGCTTGCAGCCGCTCATTTATAATGTGTAGAATTACTTTGCTGGCATATGTGATAAGAGCAATAGGTCTCAAGTTGCTACACTTCGTCGTGGAACCCTTTTTGTAAAGAGGAACAAATATTGCATGAGCGCATTCAGAGGGCTATTTTGCTGTAAGCCATATTCTATCACAAATGGCGTGAAAGATTTCGCCGAAAACGCCACGCTCTACCAATGCTCGTATGGTTTCAATCTACTATAGTCTATCCCTGTGGCTTTGCCATTCTTTATGTGTTGAATGTCGGCTCTTATTTCTGACATGAGAAAGTATTTATGTGCAATTTTCCAAATTTATCAAAGTAGAACTCAACAATATATTTCCACAGCGAGTTGTGTTGCTCGTCATGACACCCGTCGTAGTAGCTACATTGTACCCCCCTATTCTTTACTTCTATGCTTGACACCAAATTCTAATAGTCCAAAACGTACATGACTTTACAATGTTATCTAATGAACCAAGTGTACTGTTGTCTTCTATTAAATTAAGCTTGTATTCATTGCTTTTCACGTTACAATAGCATCTATGTGCTGTTTATCAGGTACTAGCAACTCGCCCCTGCTTCCCACGGGTTCATTACGGCAAATATAATATAGCCTAAGTTATTCTGAGAAGTATGCGGCTTAATTTTTTTCGATGTCTTCAATAAATATCGTTATATTTTAGTAAATATACTCAAAAGCTTTATCTATGATGGTTGTTGCTGTCAAGAGGAGCCTAGATTCTTCCTCAAGAATTGGTAAAGCGGTTAAGCCATTTAAGTGTAACAGACAGCCAGATTGAGTTACTTTCGAACTTGTAGTAATATTTTATATATTTGTAAATGGATTTAGTTTATCAGTAATAACTATTACATGGTTGTAATAAATAACAGTGAAGATACCACGCGCATTCGAAACCAATCCAATTGGTTATATTTACAAAAGTAAACAGGGGATATCCGTGATCAAACAATACGAAAATAAAGTTACCCTGTTCTAATTTACGAAACAATGGACGCGAAGCTGACTAGAGTTATGGGGTTTTAGTTATACTAGGGCTCATTTAAAATTTACAATATTTGTGACTGCATATTTTAATTATCACACGTTTGTTTGTTGTTTTTAGGGTTCCGTACTCCAACAGAAGAAAATGGAACCCTTATAGGATCACATTGATGTCCGTCTGTCTGTCAAGACCCTTTTTCTTAGGACGCGTAGAAGTATCAAGTTGAAATTCATATAGAATACTCAGGACTATTATCCCATAGAGCTGTAAAAAATCAAAGTTTTAAGTCAACGCAACCAAAAGATACCGACCGTTTATGTCGAAATTTCTTGACATTCGCAAGAGAATCAAAAGCTACAGGGTACTTGCCGTGAACTCAGAACCTTGGAATTTGGTACGAAGCAACGTATTAGAGCATAATTAAAGAAAAGCATACATTTTTAGTTATATCATATAATATACCTACAGTTTTGTAGTACCCTCGGCGCGCGAGTCCGAGTAGCACTTGGTCGATTTTTTTTTGTATCTATTATCATGTTATCTTTGATTTATAAAGAAATTTACTAGAAATAAAACGAGATAATATTGTCCCACTAGAAAATTACCAAATAATACAGAAATGTTATAATGTGCAGATTGAAAATTATTTAATGAACGAAAACTTATGGTACATATGTCCTGCATAAGAATATATTATAATATACATAATTTTATACCTCATTGTTCGATATTTGCATATGCGGATGATACGGCACTGGTTATTCACGGAGGAAACTGGCCAGAAACTATAGGAAACGCAGAGCATGCTCTTGGATCTGTGATGAAATGGCTATCGGAAAATGCTCTTACGTTGAATGCTGATAAAACGGTTTACTTGCCTTTCTCATTGCGCTCCAATAATCTTCCCCCTACTGAAGCTATAACGCTCAAAGCTCATACTTGCCCTCTCGATCTGCCTTCTTTACAATGCGACTGTCCGCGGATAACTGGTTCCAAGGATGTTAAATATCTTGGTATTGTCATAGACAGTTCTTTAAGCTGGAAGCTCCACATCAACAAACTTACAAGTCGGGTCCGCAAGTGCATGTTCATTTTTAAGAGGCTTAGGTATTCTGCGGATTCTGAGACCATCAAAATGGTTTATTTTGCATTGTGTCAGTCCATCGTGAATTATTGCATTGTCGTGTGGGGTGGTGCACATAGAACTTCCCTTTTATTCTTGGAGCGGGCACAGAGAGCTGTCCTTAAAGTCATGACCTTAAAGCCCTTTCGGTACCCTACCACTGACCTTTATAGTGAGTGCCAAGTACTGACTGTTAGACAGCTCTTTGTTCTCAGTACCATCCTCCGTAAGCATCCGACGGTACCACGGGACTCTGATGCTACCAATAAGCGTAGATCTTTCAATGTGTGTCCAGCGCAACACAGGTGTCGTACGAGCCTCGCAAAGCGCAATTATTCTTACATTTCAAACCGTCTCTACAACAAAATTAATAAATTGTGTGCCATTGCACCCATGACTCGAAAAGAGTGTAAAGTAACTGTCTCTCGATGGTTACTGACACTTAACTATGAACAGACGGAGGATTTGATGCGATGTGGATCCTAAACTATCTATACTTAGAGACTTAACTGATACAAACACATGAATCTCGTTTACACATGTAACACAAATATATTTACCCACAATTACACTCACACTCACTCACACTCACTCTCACTCACACACTCACACACACTCTCACACACACTCTCTCTCTCACACACACACACTCACACCAGTACATTACTTTGTGCATAATAAGAGGCTACTCTAAAAATGCAAATGAATAGTGAGCTTGAGTTTTATTTTGTTTTATTTTCTTTCTAATTCTCTATTTCTTTAGGTGGTTTATTTTTATTTATTTTTTAATAAATGCTGTTTGTTTTTCCAGTTACTTCAAACAAATGTATGTATTGTACGCGAGGACACTGGTACCCTAAACACAAGTTAAATCTTATCCTGGGTACCAGAGTTCATCATAATTACTTTTGATATGTGCCATGTGCTTTTGATTTTGTGAATTTCTGTCTTTGTTTTTGAGAAATAAACCATATTATTATTATTATTATTATTATTATTAAGAATTAACTTTTGAACATGTCCAGCTTGCCATAGGCCTCTTCTTCCATGGACTGGACCATGAAAGGAATTGGATTGGAACGGAACCCCTAATACTAAGTTGTAGTGGCGAGGCAACCGCTTTAAATAGCGCTCCATGCATGTATTTAATTCTGTGGCAATTACTACGTATTATCTATTCTGTGCAGCACACAGCAAATTTGCAAGAATTATTTAAACTCTTTTAATACACAAAAAAACATAGATTAATTCTTTTGTTGAAGATAGATAACTGAAAATATTTATGGTAATCAATATCGTAGTTTCTTAAACAAAATAATGTCTTACCACAGTTACCTGTTTTAATTAATTTACGTCATTCTTGACCTGGCAACATTTGATCTAAGTCAAGTATACACGTATGGCAAAAATTAAAAGATGATTAAACAAAGATGCTTTGTGAACCATTGCGGATATACTTAACCTTTTTTGTTATTCTTCTCCATTGTGTATGAAACTGAAATATTGAAGAATTTTCATCATCACACACTCATATTTACATATTTCATGGATGAATTTATTCATTTCAATGTAATAAATTATCCAACATACACATATTAGTATTACTTTACAGAATGATTGTAGCATCAATTTCCAACAAAATATTTATGCAGCATGTGTGTATTAAATAACCGGTACAGAAGCATATCGTATTTGAAATACTATACTTCTATCGAGAATAATATAATAGAATTTTTGGTATCGTGTAATTTTCGAATTCAAAGCCCGTTATTATAGTGAGGTTTATCTGATATGAGTTGTTCAATTCACACAATACCAATACAATTGTTCAACATTTACGAATAGAACTGAACATTTAAAGCAGGCGCGAGCAATCAACGCCATGCTAGTTTAGCTTGAGCTTGATATTGTCGTTGTATTATGAGAGGACGCTCAGCGTAATTGTGATATCACACTCATCGTCGAACTTCAGATTAGAGATATTCTAATAGTTTTTTTCAGTTAGTACAAAAAAGGACAGCTTGCTTGCAGTGGCCGGTAAAATATCATGATTTTAGCTTTAACTTTTAAACACACTTATAAAATGTGCCTTTATGTGACACTTTTCTTACACAATAATTTGAGATAAATTTTCTGTAAAAGAGAGAGTGATAGTAATGTCTTATAGTCTCGGTCTTTAGCATTGCTCTTTGCTTTTCAACGAGTGAGCCAGATTACCACTTTCACTGAGAAGGCTCTAACGCACTTGTGCTTCTGGTATTTGAATGAATTTTCTAGATCACTTCACAAATAAAAGATTTTCAAGAACTCTAAGCAAAGTGATCATTAATCAAATAATACTGAATAATGATCTTACAAAGTTTGGTCGGCCGGGATACAACTATATTAATTATTTTAACTTAGACTAACACAGCCAATACACAAAGGATAACAATAGTTTTCAGAACGTGCGTGCGTGCGTGAACGTGCCATGATTACTTCGAAAAACGATCAAGCGGCAGCTATTAATGATATGCCGTTAAAGTTTTTCGGGAGGAAGAAATGGGATACATTTCTGTAGAGACGGTGGTCAACTTAGGCGACGCTACGAATTACCCTCTAGAATTTCTGATTTCTCTGAAACCACCGGATCTGTCGTTCTATAGGCTTATTCTACGCGTGGACAGCTCCGCGATGATGTTGCGAAATTTTAAAGCTCCTGAATTGTAAAATGGAACCAAGGTAGTAGTCACAGCATACAATTTACATAGAAATAAAGGGGAATCCAGAATTTTAACTGGGTGTGCGCAAGAAGAAACTATATGTATACTATGAATGTCTTTGATTCCAAATGATCTTCTCTTTTATTTAAAACGGTAGCAGTTTACCCGCAAATTCTGCTTCGTAATGACACTAAACAAGTCTCAAGAATAAACACTCAAATTGACTGGGCTAGATTTAAGAGAAAGCTGCTTCTCTCTCGTAACTTGCTTACGAGTAAGTTCAATAACTTATTTACCTTGACACATAGATTAGAAGTTTTGTAGATTTTTTTTTATTTATTGTGTTTGACAATCATTCATTCACTCAAAATCAAATCTGACGCGAGGGCAGCCGCGGGTAAAAGCTAGTTACTAATAAAATACACTTACCCCAATATTGATGAAGGTGCAATAGTTAGTTATAAAAATGCTTTTATTAAATACTTAATGTATCTATAATTATATATATAATTATTATCATCGAACGAGAATACACGTGATTAATAGACATTGTTTTATTATCACTTTGAAATTCTTGGCCTTTCACCACGGCCCATGCAACCTGGTTATTTCTTGTTGGTTAGGTATAATTATATCATGAGTCCAGTAAACATTTTAATCACTAACCGTGCCCCGGAGTTTCATCTATGTTTACGGTCACTGCTCGATTCCATGAGGTCATTCTCCGCTGAAGAGTACACTACCTATCTACTAGCGCACACTAAGTCAAATTGAAACTGAAATAACAAAACTTGGATACATTTAAACACGTACACAATGTAAGTTCCTTAAAAGCGACAAATAAACGTCCATATATGGGGTCTTACACATTTTTTATTTTTATTTTAAGACTTATCATACATAGAACATATACATAGATGAAGAGTGCGAATACTCCCTTGTGTTTGAAATCTATGTAGTTTATGAGCTGTTAGTATTTACGACACACTAACATACAGAGACGAACATTTATCACGGACAACCGCTCTCCGTGCCAGCCGACATTAGTAATATATATTAATAGATATATACAAATGTATATAGTTAGTTACTATTAAAGTACCAAAAATAAGACATTACCTTCAGAAGTACAAGAAGTACAAGTTTAGTAGTTAAGCATACACGCAAGTATACCTTGAAGCATTTGAAGCTGTCCCGATAAGAAAGTATGTTACGAAGAAACACTTAAAATAGTAACGAGGTCCATGTAAGGAGAGATATAGAGTTTATTAAAGAGAATATACGGTTATGGCAACTTCTCTCTGTTACCCAGCATAAACGGAATTACTAAGTAGCTACTGTCTTTGTAGCGAGCAATTAATCCTTACACGGCCCGCTAGGCACCTAGCTTCGTCAGGTGATATTTCCTTTGTGTTGGATGTATATTATGTAGGTCTCACAAAGTTTCTCCACAAGTATATTAAATTTACTAGTTGAACCGGCAATCGTGGTTTTGCCATATATAAAAAAAAAATTGAGGTGGGTCACCCTCATCATTTAGGGGTATGAAAAATAGATGTTGGTCGATTCTCAGACCTACCCGATATGTACACAAAATTTAATAAAAATCGGTCCAGCCGTTTCGGCGGAGTTTGGTAACAAACACCGCGACACGACAATTTTATATTGATCGGTTATCGACCGGTGAAGGCGGAAGATCAAATTGAATTGAGAAAAAAAAGAAATTATTAAAAATAAAAATCGCGATGGCAAAATAGGGGTTGATTGTAAAGGGTTGAAAATTCAAAGTTATATGCTGTATCATAAAATAATTAAAAAATTTTTATCTAAAATTGAAAAAAAATATGTAGGGGTAGATTACCCTTCACATTTAGGGGGATGAAAAGTAGATGTTGCCCGATTCTCAGACCTACCCAATATGCACACAAATTCATGAGAATCGGGAAAGCCGTTTCGGAGGAGTTTAACCACAAACACCGCCACACGAGAATTTTATATATTAGATTTAAAGAAGGAATGACCGTGTCTATATTTTTTATATTATTGCACAAATCACATTAGAGTCCCCTATTTTACGTCCCCATTAGCCTTTTTTACGTGTAGAAACCCCTTTGGGCCTTCACCACATTGGCGATTGCGGTGGGGCGGCGTGTCGGAATCGAATCGACTAAAACTTTGCGCTTGAGAGGGGAGGGATCCGGGAACTGCTGCTATTAACATGTCCGGAAAATTCACGTAGCCTTGGCTTAAATGAACCAAATCGCGACGTTAAGAATGATATGAAGTTACGTTTGCAGAGTAAAGTTTTTTTTACCATAAACTGGCTAATGCGATACTAGGACAATAAGCGTTTAGAAACAAGACACATTGATTGATTTTTATATATTTGGATGACTTGTATNATATATATATAAATATAAATTTCTACATTGAATTCTAAAATTGTAGCTCTACCCATACTTCTACTTCTATATCTTTGAAGTAAAGTTGTAGGGGGTGAATTTATATTCGTATACTTGACATGAACTAACATATTATTGTTATGGTAGAGGATGATTAGAGCTAGTAATCGATTTCTTTAAAAAAAAGACTTATCAAAGTACTACTAGCTAGCGAAACTGTCATTACTGTCATAAATGTTTTATAACATGTTTTTAATGCCTCGTTGGCGCAGCGTTAGCGTATGCTGTGCATGAGGTTTCGGGTTTGATGCCCGCGTCAGACCAAATGTTTGTATGATCTACAAATATTTGTTTCGGAGTTTGGGTGTTTCCTATTTATAATGTGTACGTATTTACAAAAATAAATTATATATGTATTTAGCCAGCTTGGAATAAGTTTCTTTGCCAACGATACGTAGGAGCTTATTAAATATACACACATTATGATTGATCTTTATATAGTTATATATGCAGTGCTTCATAAAATTGTGAACGTCAAACGTAGCAATATAGACATTTTTCAGATCCTATTCATGGCATGGTTTCCTTAAACTTTTGTTATATTTTTAATAAAGGCAAGTCCCGATCTAAGAATATATCTCGAGTCGCAGAATCTTTACGTACATTCATGTAACGGACAAATAGAAACCCTGCCTCAAAACAGCAATTTGAGGATTAGATCAAGTATCACCCTCAACGTTCATACTTAAACCACTGCGCCATCGCCAACGGATAGGTAACCAGAACAAAGTGTTAGTCTTGAATGTTTAAAGAGGACTGACACTTCAATAGCTCAGAAATCAGAATATAACACTCTTGTATATGCCTAGACCATTGAAACAAGGACATTATCTACAAACTGTTTTAATACTCCTTATTTATACATCTCTCATAAAAACAAAGCTCTAATCCAAATACCCTGTTACTTTGATATTCATTTTATGTATCTATTACAAAATAGGTAATTAAAATTGTTAATCCCGATCCTTAACCGCACAACAACATTATATTAAAGGGAGATAAAGAACTGACTAAAGGCAATACGTTTGGTTACGACAGGTTAAATAGAATTTATGTGATACATTCACAATTTACCTCTTTGTAAGGATAATTACAAATACACATACTAGGTTCAAGTATAGTACCTAACACTTATGATATACACACTTTAACATGGGTTGAACTTAAAGCTTAAACGAATAAAGCTCAAACTCAGAACAACTATTAGTAGATCATACGAAGTGTTCTGCCATGTGGGAGTCGAAGCGGCCTCTACAAACACTATTTGTTTTGATTGGTAAACCGACTTCGATATGAATGATATGAAGTTAACTCAATAAATGAACAAATTGATATAACGCAGTTATTCTTTTATCAATTTGTCCTCATTAATTGATTATACTCCTACATTTAACTAGACCCGTCAAGATGTCTGGGGCTGGAAGCTAAAAATAAAACTTGTTCTCAAGTTTAAGTCATTATATATTTAGCCAAACGTCGAGAGATACTTTAGTGTTACAGAATAATTAATTATCTAAGCACTTTTGGCTCGAGTGAACAACACCTTAACCTTTCGCGATATCTAAATACGATTATAAATACGACGATGATACGACGTTCAAGTCTTCAACTCCCTCCCTCTTTTTCTACGGGGAGGCTCCAAGGTTCACAAAGCACTGACTACAAGACGTAAGGAGGTGACTTTCAGGTTACCCGTCTGTTCTTTTAGCCTATGCCATAAACATCAAATCTTATTCCGCATATAGGCTACAAAGATAGTTTAAATTGACCCTGGAGTAATACTTTGGATCAAAACAGCGAACATTTTTATGTTTTATTGAAAAAGGTATTTTATTGAAAAATAGTTTTATTGCACATCGAATGTATGGTGTGTTAGATAAATTTTTAAAAAAAAGATATATGACTATATATGATATTGAAAAACTAAGTAGAAGCTATTCATGAATATGTGAATGCCGGTGTCCCGCAAGGTTGTGTGCTATCGCTTACTTTGTTCCTTCTCCATATCAATGACATGCAGCAAATTAGGAGAATTCATTGTTATGTGGATGACAGCACCAGAGATACCCTTTACACTGACCGCGCCAATATTTCTCGGGAAAACGTCATTGAGAGTCGAAACAAACTTGTGTCTGAAGTTGAGATCTCCTTAAAAAAAAATCTCGGACTGGGGTAGACTTAATTTAGTCCAATTAAACCCTACAAAGACACAAGTTTGTGCGTTCACTACTAAAAAAATACCGTGGGTCGTATGTCCTCGTTTCGAAGATACCATCCTATCTGCTTCAGCCAATATTGGAATACTTGGTGTAGACATATCGAGCGAAGTCTAGTTTCGTGACCTTTTGGAGGGTAAAAACAAGTTGGCCTCGAAGAAGCTCGGTGTGCTCAACAGATTGAGACAGTATTTCACATCATCTCACCTCCTTTTGCTTTATAAGGCGCAGGTCCGGCCTCACATGGAAAAGAGGCACTCCGATACCAGCTCCTCCCTTTCGACCGCATTCAACGTAGAGCGACTCGAATCGTCGATTCCCAGGAAGTTTCAACGCGGCTATACTCATTGGCGCTTACGTAGACATGAGGCTTCACTATGCATTTCCACCGCATTTACCATGGGGAGTGCTCCGAGGAATTGTTCGGGCTGATTCCTGCCGCTTCTTTCCGCCATCGTCCTTCGCGACAGAAATTTTATCCCCATCATCTAGATGGTTGGCAGTCCACAACTGTGCGCTTTTGAAGGAACTTTCTGCCTCGCACAACAAAACTGTGGAATAAAATGTCACCTGCGGTATTCTCGGACCAATACGACCTTAATACCTTCAAGAAAAGAACCTACTCCTTCTTAAAAGGCCGCAACGCACTTGTGACGCCTCTGGTCTTTTGGGAGTCCATGGGCGGCGGTAATCGCTTACCATTAGGCGATACGTCTACTCGTTTGCCACCAAAATAAATGAATAAAAAAAACACTTTTACTTGCAATATATATTTATTTTTAACGTATTATTGTGAGAAATTCTGCTGACCTATTGATTTTTTACATAATGCGGGTGTAACAAAGCGATCGCATTCTTAAGGTTTATCATAGGTGCACAAATCCCAAAGCAATGTTTTTTTTATAAAAAGATATGAGTTGGAAGTGAAATTGCAAGAGTAATTAGTATATGACATTTTGTCGGATATATTTTATTATCCATATCATGTATGTGTGGTGATGGATTTAGAATATAAACAGTCACCACCCCTATTTATCTCATCAGTGTGCTAAAAAGGCGATTTAGTCGCCTACTTAACAAACTAGGCATGACGTCATCACTGCATTAGAAAGGAAAATCTGAATCAAATTCTATATACACGTCTGTTTAACGTGGTATAATATAAGCCAAAACCTCCTTTCAACAGAAGGTTTTTAAAGGTTGTTCATTTCATTATCTGCTAAGATTAAGTCTATTTCTTTTTACTGAGTGAATTTTCTACAAATTTAATTCATAAAGTCATAAAACAAAAAATATATTTGGTTAGTAAAACTTTTGTGTTTAAAATGACAATAAATATATATTTGAGAACGTAATATGTCATTTCAAGAAATGGAATGTTATAGAAATATCCATTTGGACAATATTGAAAAATTGCTTACTTTGAACACACAAACGTGAACAAAGGGCAGTCTTATCGTTTGAAGCCAATACTGGCCAACAATATAATACATTCTGTAAGGTAGCCTTTTTTTTCTTTTTTTTTTTGCTTGCTGGAATGCATTCACGCACTTCGCTCCCCCCCTGCGGGGACAGAGGGTTCGCTTTGTGTGGGACTCCTGACTAACTACCCACTAAACCACCACGGTGTGCCACTCTGCGTCTGACACGGGAGAGATCCAGGAACCGCTTTCTTACGCCATCCGGACCCCTCCCAGCGCCTGCCCGCACTGATGCGGGCACCGTCTCTAGATGTTTTATACTCTCAAATTAGGCGATGTACGGCACACGCGTAACGTCGCCCCCTCGCGNCAGCTGAATGGCAGACTATTAAAGGCGTTGGCGATGTCCAGAGACACCGCCAACACCACGCTGCCACAGCTCACCGCCTCTTCGGTCACGGCCCTCAGGCGCATCACGGCATCGACTGTCGAACGTCCCTCTCGGAACCCGAATTGGGCGTCCGACAGGTCGGGGCCCACCTCGCTGAGGTGCCGGATTCTGTAAGGTAGCCTAAGGTAAGTGAATTGTGTTGTTGAAGAATTTAGATAGTTGATAACACTAAAATAGAGGGATGAGGGAGGCACGCAATAGATTCTTTTTTGCGTTCATTGATTGCAAGCACTTGATAACTCGTCTTTTATTTTTATCACTCGACCCAAAAAGAGAGATGTTATAAGTTTGAGGTCGATGTCTGTCTGTGGCATCGAAGCTATCAAACGTATGGACCGATTTCAATACAGTTTTTTCATTTGAAAGTTTCATTGCAGTAGTTCTTAGCTATATTTGATTAATAGCTTTTTTATAAGACATCTTTGGCGTATGATTACTCAATTAAATGATTGCATAAGGGGATTATAAAATTTTTAATTTTATCTTGTTGGGTCATTGATAGCAAGCACTTGTTTGCTTATTTTTTATATTTTTTACATAGATGTGATTCGAGAGTAAAAAGCTTTAGACATAATTCAGGTAGGTTGTAGAATGATTTATTTTCAAATAGTAATATTATAAGTCTGTACAGTTAAGTGCCAGTCTAACAGAATGTGAGCTGGATATATTTTGCATTCGATACTATACATACTTTTTTTAAGCTTGTTGAAGAAAAGAGTGTGTTTTTTAAGAAACATATTAATGTTATATAGGCAAATAAGAGCTCTCACACTAACACATAGTCTAATTGCTTAACACATCTAGTCACTCTACCGCAATAGGTTTGTCTGTAATGGTATTGGTGAAGACAATGAAATAAATAAAATATATAGTTTAATGGTTCAGGTAAATAAGGAGTGGCGAGGGAGTACCCAAAGCTGTAAAGTAAAAAACATATAATACATTCATTAAGTTGTAATCATTAACCAGGAAAAATTAAAAAGGATATAATCCGACCTTCTTAATTTTTTTGATTCAATATATACACCCTATGTCACCCGGGCCATTGTCACAAAACTATTGACAGTTTATTCATTAAAACCCTTTGGCTTCGCCGGAGTCGAGTAAAAATACATGATAAAGTCATCATACAATGTTGTGTATATTATAGTTGCATATTGTATGCAACTATAATATACACAACATTAACCTATCATGCAACGCTAACACAAATACCCGTAATCGTAAGTGCAGAAAGTATACGTGTATACCGTTTACTTTACATTCAAATTTATCATATCCTAAATTAAACTTAATAAAAATAAAACACAATTCCAGAAGGGGTTAAGTACGTAAGTAATCTTTTCACTTTTAAGTTCGTTTAATTTAAAGTCCGAATAAGTTAAAGTTTGTATAAGTTTTTATTTTCCTTAATTTACCTTTTACCTTCTTACACCACAAAGATTTTACTCCACTAACAAACGTTGAGTAAATATTTTATGCATAAATAATTGAGTTATCAGGGTTTACTGTTCTGTTTAATTTTGCAAGCAAATATTGTAAAGCAATATAATAAAATTAATAGAGTTGTATTAATAAATAGTGAAAACATTAATTAGAATGGAAGATTTATACAATTCCGTTTTCACTAATGCGAACCAACCTTTTGATTTAGCTCTCTGAACTCGTATTTATTTGCAAAGTTCAAATTGTAAAGTGTAAAACGTTTGTGGTCTTGTTGCAAAGTTAAAACACCTGTTTGAATAAATTTTAAATAAAATTATACGTGAACAAATCACATTAACTCTTGTTATAAAATTTCTTTAAAGTTAGGCAACTTCTGCGTTATCCGCGTCGGTAACTTTGCCTCTCGCATTTTTGTCATTCATTATAATAAATAAATAATAATAATAATAAATATTTCGGGCATCTAACACACAACGCTTTCTAGTCCTAAACTAAGCAGAGCTTGTATTATGGGTACTAGACAACTGATATGAATTCATAAATATTTTTTTAATAAATACATACATATTATATGTACATAGAAAACACCCAAACACCGAAACAAATATTTGCAGATTATACAAATATGTGGTCCGATCCAGGATTTGAATCCGATACCTCATGGATAGCAGTCGCGTACGCTACCACTGCGTGGTGAGCGTTTTTTAGGCCACATATATACCGACCACATGATACCAAATAACTATCTATTTATTTAAAGTGACAGAACATTTAATAAGGATCACATCAGATGGGGAAACCTAGTCTTTCAGTAGTCATTTGTTTTTTTTAAATACTCAACGTTGTTTGGTTAGCGGATTGTGGACCGTAACGTAATATGTAATGCGGAATGTTTGACAAAACCAACAACGGTGCCTACCCGCACTGAAGAGGGCACCGTCTGCTGTTGGAAACTCTCAATTTAGGCGACGTACGGCACACGCGTAACGTCGCCTCCTCGCGGCTGGCCTGTGCAGCGGATGAAAGGTAAAACCCGTCCCAACCATCCACGGCCACACTCAGGGCGGTAAGAGGGACTGGTAGGCACGCCTATCGGGTCTGAGTGGAGGTCGTCCTCTCGGGCCTTTTTCGTCGCCTCCTCTTGCGTGATTACGTCTTCGCAGCAGGTTTCAACCGCGGGAAAACTGCTCTTGCCACCGGCCGCTTTACGCTCCAAGGACTGACTTCTCAGTGCGACCAGCGTCAACAAGTTTCGGAGAAATCTGTTAGAAGTGCTCGTCGAAGAGCCATCTACCGCCGAGGATCAGGCCCAGATATTTCATCTAGGCCCGAGCCGGTACGAGGACCGAGTTCACCTCTATTGAGGCGCCGGAGGGCGGCCCACGACGTAACCACCCGCAAGGCCAGCACATCGATGCGCGCGACCATCGGAGAGACACCCCTGGTGGCCAGGCACGCCGCCTCTTGGAAGTTTACCCCCGTGATCAAGGTGTCATAGACGTAACAAATTACGCCCAGTCCGGAAGGGAGACGCTCTCGAAAAACCCAGTCGTACCCAACGTTCCACAGGAGTGGTCCTTTATTTTTTTTTATTTTTTTTACCTTTTGAAATTCCTTTACGCACTTCGCTCCCCCCCGCGGAGACAGGGGGTTCACTTTGTGTGGGGCTCCTGACTGACCCCAGCCAGACTACCCACTAAACCACCACGGTGTGCCACTCTGCGCCTGAGACGGGAGAGATCCGGGAACCGCTTTCTTACGCCATCCGAACCACAGGAGTGGTCCTAAGACAACGCCGTGTCAAGGCGGGTGCCTCGGTCCCCGTACACGATGATACGCTCCTTCAAAAAGTCTGCCACCAGCCGCCTCAGGAACTTTGGCACCTCGTGGTACTGGAGTGTTACCCTGATGCAGCAAACTATTGAAAACCATACTGACAACAAGTTCAACCTTAAAATTCGGTTACCCCTCAGGGTTGTCCGATACGACTTGACCAAAAAATTGTCTTCAGAATAAATAAAATAGGAAAATGATGATCTTCATCTGATCTAGAATACACAAAAATATATCTTTAGGTAATATTAGCCTTATTTAGATTACGAACATCCTTACAACTTTCATATTTAAATTACAATTATCCTTTTGTAAAACATTACTATAGGTAATATTCCACTACGAAGTTTAATAAGAAAATAATGGTCGACGATGTTTACAGGTTTCTCCATTAAACGAACATTTTTACTTTAAACAAGATGAGTAATTTAAGAGCTTATGAAACTCGAAGAAATGGATCAGGTAGATTCCAATGTAGAATGTTTTCTTTGATCTCAGCTTTGGGAATATTGTTTTGGTCAAAATGAAGCTAATTGAACAAAAACACAGATGGATTATTGTATTATGAAGTGGCTTTTTAATCGTAGGAGATCTCAAAGGTCTACAATGCCGTCTTATGCTACCTACAACCATAATCGTTAAGTGATGTTGATGTGGTTCATTATTACACGATACCATATATGTATACCATGGTGTTTGGTGTTGATAGTGCTTAAAGGCGAGGTGAGGTAACTGCCTAAAACGAAGCTTGGTTTTATAATTTGGGATTTTTGTTTATCCTTTCTCAACTTCCTGGGAGTTCAACAGAACCATAAAATTTCAAAAATATAGGTATTTGAATGTAGCAGAGCAGCCTGAGTCAGTGCTGTTCGGATTTCTTTTCGCATAGAATAAGTTAAAGTCACATTCTAGGTTCAAATTCAAAAAGAAGGTAAATCGATCAAAGCTAAGTAGTATTGGCAAAGTTTATATTTGAAATATTAAACAAAATATACATGGCTGTGTACCAATGTGANGTACCAATGTGACCATACCCCAACGACAGTGTTTATAAGGGGTTAGCACGCGCGCCATGTAGGTAACACGATTAAATATGATTTTACGATGCAAACACCACTTCGAATGAGTCACGTGACACATTCAACATTTTATAAAATTTAATAAATTGTATTAAGTTTTGAGAAGTTGCACCTGAAGATTGCAACTTGATTTTTTTAAATTTCATCTTTACAAATCCGTCTCATTTCTATTTAATTAAATGCTCTAGAAAGCAAAAATATGAATGATATAGCCCTGGATGTGTGCAAAAAGTATAAATTGACATTCTGAAAAAAATAATGATTCTGTATGTCTCCTTACTGTTAACAGTTATTGTTAATTTACTGCCGTACCAAATCCACCACGTGATGAAACTTAAGAGCTGCATTTAAGTTATTCTAAATTTTGGTATCAAAAAATCCAATATTCATTATTATTTCTATCAACAATGACAAAACAAAAAGAAATAGTTTAAATGTAAATTATAACGATTTATGTATTCGACATCAAATTTAAATAGTTTGTTATTATTTTTGTATAGATGACCAAATAAATAAATTTAATTATTAAACTAATATAGGTACTGCAACGATCGAAGTGTCAATTGTGTTAAGCACAGTAATCAGACACAACATGGTAACTTATAATTTAATCATGGCAACTTTGTATTAATGCACATCGGCCGAATGTCACAATCATAAGGGAACTAATATCTGATCGTGTATGACTAGAGAAAAACTTTCGGTATAATAGTAACTATCGCATGTGTGATAAACAAATAAAGAGTCAGCACTATACATATGAAAATTGTGAGAAGTCATTATATAAATGGCCGATCCCAAATCTTTTCTAGAGCCGTGTTTAGAACCAAATTACGAAGTTCACTCACTGATAGTCTAAACTTAAATTTGACAGTTAGTAGAGCTTCTTCTTTTGATGATATGGCAATCAGCCGGATCAGCTATTTCTGCCAATGTCAAGTATTTCAAGGCTTCAAATCTAAGTCTTCGAGTCTTCAAGTCTTCATCATCAGCCTATCGCAGTCCACTGCTGGACATAGGCCTCTCCAATTTCACGCCACTTAGTTCGATCTATGGGTTCTCGCATCCAGCTCCTGCCAGCCGTCTTGCGCAAATCATCGCTCCACCTGGCTTGTGGACGTCCTACACTACGTTTGCCGATACAAGAGACTTCGTCGTGATGGAATTAATGATAAAAAATATAAAAAATGTGGAAGTCATGAAATGGGGACCGTCTCTCGCAAAAACAAAAAACGATCTTCCAGCTAGTAGTATTCAACACATATATGTCTCAGTGCAGTGACGGATTAAAGATACGAAGTCACTATTCCTATTTATCCCATGGGTGTCGTAAGAGTCATTCAAGAAGACTCAAGTCGAAATTACGACGTGGCAGAACCACGCTTTGGCGCGAACGGGCCTCACAGAAAAACGGTGTGAAACAGTGCTTGTACTGTTTCACCAAATGAGTGAGGATACTGGAGGCCCACACCTCAACCCCTCCCCCATCCCCATCTTTCTCCTCATCCACCAAAGGCCGGCAACGCATGCAGATGTCCATGAGCGCAATACAAAATATTGTAAGTTAAATGTTAGAGTCTTAATAGGTCTATATAAAATATATAATACTGTTTAATGAAACATAAACCAACAGCAAATGTAATTTAAGAAATATATACCGAAAAACAACCTATTTCATAACCTCGAATACCTTTTTTTTACGTGTGGAAACCCCCTCGGGCCTTCACCCCACAGGGGTTTGCGACGGCGGTGTATCGGAATCGAACCGACTAAAGCCACACGGTGTGCCATTCTGCACCTGAGACGGGAGAGATCCGGGAGCCGCTTTCTTACGCTATCCGGAACATAACCTCGAATACCTACCTGAATCCAATACCGTAAGCTTATTAACATTGTTTCATTAATTTTTAAATATCCCGTTCTAGTGAACAGGGTATACTTTTTTTATTTATTACCTAACAAAATGACTACCCTGCCTAATGGAAGAGTCACCATAGTTATTGCCAATAAGGACAATGCAGCGTGGTAACCCACTTTATGGCGGCCTGGTGAAATGTTTTTCTCATCCCGCTAGAACCGAAGCGATGAGTACAAGAACGTAAGGTACTGGGAAAAAGGAAAAAAGAACCGAAGCGATAAATACGAGGACGTATGGAACTGGGTAAATACAGGTGTCGACTTTTTTTTACTATAAGTAGAGTCTAGCACTAATCACAAAGCAATATAATCTTTATTAAGGAATATTAAATTGTCTTATTAAGGCGTATCAAATAAAACTTTGTCAAAATGTTAAATATTAAGTTGATAAATGTAGTTTACACATACAGTTTTAAGCTTATATTACAAAATCAATAACCATGGGAGAACCTTCTAAGACTGTAGAAAATCCGATGTTTACCCGAATAAACAATTTATCGCTGGAGCTGGATTGTTGGAGAAGCCTATGTCTAGCAGTGGACTGCATTAGACTGATGATAATGAGCCCAAATAAACGAATGAATCTAGTAAAATCCTTCTTTTATACGTAATTTAAACCGACATTTGTCTGAGTTAAATGGGTTCCAGGTAAATATTATGGCGACACAAATCCATATTAGAATATTATTTTAACATGATTTTCATATATATTCCAAAAGCGATTGGGCTCGATCTTTAAAAGTAATATAAAAAGCAAGAACGTCATATTTTTAACGTCTCACATATCGACAGGTAGGAGTGAGGAGGAAGCAAAATATAACATTTTTATTTACGGCCAATTTATCGTTAACTTTGTTTATGATGGTCCAACGAGCTATAAAAATTTGCTTTTAAATGTCCGACCTTTCTCTTTAATCTTACTGCCTTTATCTGTTTATCTGTTACGCTTTTACGGATAAACAGTTTCACCAATTTAAAAAAAAATTGCATGGTGATATTTCTATTCTTGAGGAAGGACATAGGCTACTTATTACCGCTTTAACTGACTGGAGGGCGGAGACGATGCCAAAAACCGAATTGCTAAATTCAATCATTTAAAATAAACATAAATGTTAAATCAATAATAAAACCTAATATTTTCTTGTTGAATAAAATTTTTGAACATAGAAATAAGAAGTTGACTTTTAAATACACAAACAATATCTAGAATTTCAAAAATCATATACATTACCGAAAATTCCACCACGGTTCGGGGGCTTTGTAAATTAAATCAACATATGACACGATTGATTACAAGATACAACAAGCCCTTGACGCGCAAATAATTTAGGCTAAGGCTATGGGGTTATACAAAGAATTTTCAAGTGGTAAACCAGGTTGACACTCACAATAAAGTTTGAAACGGAAAACTCAAGCGTATACGAAATTTGAGCTCAAAAGACTTTTTGATACCTTTAATTTACCGTTATTACGGTTATAAAATGCAGTCAAATGTCAAAATTCTAAAAGGTTTTCGTATAAAAATTATTAAAGTAAATGTTGTCGTAAAGAATTGAATTTAAAATATTATTCATCTAGAGTTGTTTTTGAACATTAGAATATGTGTATCTATAAGCATATCTTAAAAAAGAAATGTTTCAAGGATGATATTTTAACTCTTACTAACATCTTTTGCATTCTGGGTCTACCAACGCTCTCAATTAAAAGATATTATTATTCATCATCATCTTAAGCGTTTTTTGCAAAGCAGACTTGTTAAAGCCAATTAATATTTTGTTTACTCCTTTTTGATTTTGACGGACTTATTGAAAGCGTAAACAGATTCATATTAATGATTTTATATTCTATCCAATAAATCCAATAAGGTCTGTATTAGTAAAAATTTTGAAGTAAACGTACATTGCAGTGTGATATAGTTTATTTTTACATGGCAAACTGCACTGTGGCAATAATCATGATATATGTCTCTAAAATAAGTGTACTATCCATTTCTATACATAAATCTGCGTAGATGTCTAATGTAAGATCTCCAAGGTAGTCTTTGTTTCTTAGTGTCTCAGTAGGGTTGAGAACTTAACCCGGATCCACTTTACATTTTACGTATGACTTTCAGTGATGATAAATTTAGAAAAATAACATTGGGTCTCATCATCGCATCCATCCATTAAAATTTATGATATTAAAAGAACCATTCAAAGAACCATTCAACCATTATATATGAACCATTAAATGAACCATTCAAAGAACCATTCAACCTTTAAAAGAAGAATTCATTTGTCAACTGTTTTTTTTTCTATAAAACACTATTTATTTGGTTTAAATCATGCTGTTTAAAGCTGCTATTTTAGTGCAAATTCAACAGGTATTATATTAACAGTTTAAATTGCTATTACAGTAAAGTCGCGCCCTTAAATCCCTGTTGGGTAAAAGAATTGTATTTCACCTTTTTCGTATAAAGCTTTTAGTTATTTAGATATAAGGAAGCAATTTCGTAAGTAAAGTGTACAGCGAAGCAATGTAATATGTTAAGCATAAAAAATTGAAATAACACATTCAGACAGTTACTTTTTTTAAATTATTTGGTAAACTTTAGGTTCAAGGGTCACCAAGACTGCTGAAAAGTAAATGTACTTATTTAAATTGTTTGTAAAAGATTAATTATCAAATTATGATTAATAATGTATTTATCGTACAAAAATATTGGTATATCTCATATATATCACAATATAATTACATATTGCCATCAAACTGTGTAGATTGCCAAGGAATTATTAAAAAATAACTGAGATAGACAAATCTTGCTCTCTCTGTCGAACTATTTTTTTCTAAACTGTATAAGATCTTGAACATCTTAACATGAAATTCTCCTATAATTAACATATTTGGAATTTATAGAAATTTCTATAGTAAAAAAAATTAATTTAATACCAAAACTAACAAAATACAACAAGAGTTGATATATACACATATATTATGTTTAGATTTCAAACAAGCTTGTTTTTTACCTTAAAACACGGTAATAATTCGATTGGTATTATTGTTAGGTAACTGTTAAGTTTCACGGGAAATGGTATCCGATTAAAATTTTGGAGGGAAAAACTCAGTGTTTCGATGCAACTTAATAAAATCGGTTTAAATTTTTTACAATGATTTTTTTCTACCGCCACGGCTCATGAAGCCTGAAATAATAGGCTTCCGCACAACTTTAATGGACATGCATCGAATCACGCTGTTCTATAAGCCGATTAGTGAGAACCACGCTATACCTATAGCGCATAGTGCTTGAGTCCTCAGGCAGGATGCGCTATCCATTTATTGCACTCCCCGTTAAAAGGATGCGCCTCCATAGAAACAATACCATGTATGCATATTAGAGGCCCGCTTTTATTTTAAAAATGGTTCAATAAAATTGGAATAAAAACGGCTAAATAACTTGAACTATCCGTGGTAAAGGGTTATCGCCTATCCATCATATTCAGTAAGAGACGACTTAAGGACTCAACAACGAAAGACACTGGCACTGCACAGAGAAGTAAAAATATGGAAAAAAAATCCTCATACCACCGCTTCTATACAGTGTGGTAAATAAGGCCAAAACCTCTTTTTTAAAAAAGAGGCGTATTTCTGACTGTGACCTATTAATCGTTGTTGATNATATCACCTTAATCATCATCATGTGTAATTTTTTTTTTGCCCCTTTTCTATTCTAGGATAAGGAAATGTCAATGTATTTTATCCAAGAGTGGACTGCAACGAGCTGGTGATGATGGGAATTGCCAAACGTACAAAAAGTAGCTGGATACTTTCTCCAGTCTGCCAGTATACGAGTAAGATAATGTGAAATACATATCTACAAAAAAATCTTCCAGTGACCTTTAATCATTTATTGTATTTTAGAAATATATTATCTCATATTTCTCTAAACAGAGCTAAACATTAAAAACATTAAACACAAATAACAAAAATGTTATACATGATACATACATGATAAACAAAAATGTTATCAAAAAATAACCGATTTCAGAAACTGGACCAAATTGAAATGAAACCACACGGGAAACACCAACTTCAAATAAAAAAAAAGAATCGTCAAAATCGGTTCATCCAGTCGAAAGTACTAAGATAACAAACATTAAAAAAATACAGTCGAATTGAGAACCTCTTCCTTCTTTGAAGGCGGTTAATAATAGCTTGATCGGTCAATAACATATAATGCTGCACCTTAATAGCTTCAATTATATTGGAACTCTATAGCTTAAAAAATTTAGCGATCTACATATTTCAAAATCCCTATGGCAATCTTAAGTACAATTATCCCTATATAACTATTTGATAATGCTTACGTACATACGTCTTAGTTGTTTAAAAAGGGGTTTAGGTTTCGATAAAAATGGGCTTTAAAAATAATATACTATTAATATTAAGGTAGGTTTCTGCTTGGTATTTGAACAAAGATTACTCATTATGCATGCATTGTTAGTCAATGTTTACATTTAAATGGGATGACATAGTAATGTTATCTACGCATTCGATAACTAGAAACGGCGGTATATTTAGTGCTTTAGCGTGCCACCCACTTACCTATGATTGAAGGCAAAGGAATTTAGTTTGGCTTACAGGACAACGGGGTTTTATCGTCGATTTTTATCTGTCATATTGAACTGTTCAGTCGGCATCATTATATATTTATGTTATAATACGTGCTCAATACTGATTGCAGTTTCAGTAATTGAATCAAGAAAATGACATTCTTATAGTATAGAAGAGTATTTTTGAGGAAAATGACAAGCATTGGATGGATATGGACTGCCATGGCGACTCACCTGTTTTTAAAGACTATAACCATAAGATTGAATTTAAACCGTTCCAATCGGTATCAGTCCTTTGGAACCAACCATTCATGCCGATGCTCTTGTACTGTATATTTAATTCCTGAAGTTTCAAAGCTACACCATTTTCAACACATGTATGCAGATGCAGTATGATGTCATTTCTAGTTATGTTATACAATAAAATAAGCCAAATAAATTTCAAACTGAATTTAGTAACGTATTAATAAACTATTTAAATTATAATTTCACTATTAGTAAACATATTACAACCCACATACATTGTTTGTTCACGCTACACCTGTCGGAGAATCCTCCCTTTGTGTTGGAGGGATTAAACACCTGTTCCACCGCTGTAGTATAAATAAACCCTTGTGAATGGACTCCTACACTAGTTTACAGTACATATTTCAAACTATAGAATCTAGTTCTTGAATAGAATTTCTGCAAACTGTGCTAACTAGTGACGTTACCTCGACGTATCTAACACACTGCAATTTGATCTCTAACTAGACCAAGTCTGTACTGTAACCGTACTGTTGGCAAATATATAATACTAGTGTATTGTTAAATATGTATATCGCAACCAATTAGTTTAATTAGCCTTTGATTCAACACATATAATGCGACATATATTTATATACATATTAGCTGACCCACGCAACTTCATATGCGTCTCTTTTCAATCATGCAGACTCCTATTGGTCCGTCACTGTCCTATGGCACGCCAGTAAAACACATTTAAAAAAACTTGAAAATCAGTTGGATAGTTTTTGTGTTCATAACATGACATGAGAATTATGTATATCAGATAGTATCTAAAAAAAATGAAATTGAAAATTAGGTTTTTTTATTTTAAAGGGCATTAAAGAACGAGCCGGTCTCCTTAAGCTGTCCAAGCTGATCTCTTGAGCTCACTTGTGTTGGGAGCTTTTGCGATAAAGATTTAAAGGTCGTATCGGAAATAAAGCAAACGATAATAAACCTTCGGGTTCTAGTAATATAGCAAATAATTGGATTAATAATATGCTAGTTTGTTTGCATCATTCGAGCTATAACAAGTCTAATTTTAAAAATTTAAAAAGTAACTGCATTAAAAAAAACTAGATTTTCTTACGCAAAACCTTTATTACCTATCATTCCACATTTATATATCAATCGAATTTTAAGTCAATCTCTTCTAACTTTGAGGGTTCCTATCCCTTTTGGGTTGTAGGAGTCATTAAGGCGTCACCAAACTGATATCTGAACCAAACTATTTCAACTAAAAGCCCGGTCTTATGTTCATTAAAACAACTGAACTAAATAGAGTACATGATATCGTACTATAATAAGGTAAGTGACGTATTGGGGTTTAAGAATGTTCCCATTATTCTCGATAATATTGAACGCTCTAATGATTTTTGACCATCCAATTGTAAAGGTTTATATGCAACACTAGCAATGGTTACACAACTGGATTTTAGAAATTAATGTGTCTCAGTTACCTTTATAAAAATGAATGACACTTTACAAAAGTAACTCACTAATCTTCAAAAATGTTATTTCCAAATTTAAAGTACCTACATATATTATGTTTGATCGAATTCAATGTTCCGTGAGTTGAAGTGCTGTCTATTTATTGAAATTGGTAGCAAAACAATGTTCGAAATTCAAACACATTCTTTGGATTCTAAGGTTGAGCGTTATTGATGTTCTCACAACTTCGAGTACCTATCAAACACAAAGTGTAACGCATCCTAAGAATCATATTAAACGTTTCTTTTTTGTACATTTTTAAGCATAGACGCCCATAAATATTAATAAAAAATAATATCGTTCAATAACAAATCAGCACAATAAATTTAGAACAATAACAAAGGTACAAAGTCTCAAACTTCGTCCTCTTACTAAACTAAATATTAATAAGTGTTTACATAATTACAGCAAGTGATTCCTTTCTTTTTCTTTTTGCCGCTCCTTTCTGAAAATCTTTAGTAACACTAAATTATAACAAAAAATCGGGTTCCGATTTGATGTATTGGTATTTGATATATATAATAATCGTTTATTAAAAACCATGTACAATAACATTACAATATTTGCGAATAACACCTAAACTGAGCTACGCTTGTATCTCTTGTGTATCACAAATGATTATACTTTAACGTTAAATTCGACTAAAAATATTTAAGGTAAAAAGAAAAAACAAAATAAATTTGAAAATTAAAACAGAAAAATATTACGAGATATAATAACTAAGTATCTCAGTACTAAGTCTCCGTATACAGATAATAACACATCAGTATCGAAATAATCCAAGCCCAGTTTAGCTGTGTAGGTGGTGCAGTCCTTCAGAGAGCATTTGGATGATAAATTATTATACGAGTGTGCGTGGCTGTGCTATTCAGTGTATTTTCATACTTCTAGACAATAAAACATAAAAATAACCAAAGTATTAAACGTAAGGTAGTGAAAACTGTACAGATTTCCTGCTACTTCTCAATTTGAAAATGCTTGAACCTTCAGTAATATTTATTCAAAGCAGGCTTAAAAAGTTTACCTAACCCATCAAACGACTGGCAGCCCACTTGAATGCAAAAACACGATGTATTCAAAAATGAAACTTAAACTTCATTTGGATCCATTTGATACTGAAAGAAGAAACGAATCCTTAAATGGTTTTGAATTTTTTTGCGAAACTTTCATGGAGCCACTGAATCTATAATAGAAGTAATTCCCTTACTACAGATTCAGTGTCTTCATTTGATTCTGTCTAACTCTTGACAATGACTCTGTGACAGTATCTCAGATTGGTAAGAATTATGTTGATAAAGTAGATCAACAATGTAGGTATGTCTTTGTTTGAAGTATCTTCACACAATACAGACTCAGAAAATGGACACTGCGAATTAAAGGTGAAACAATGCTAATAAAGTTAATATATAAATCCGAGATCATGTCTGCAAGAAGACACCAACAAATGTAAAAACACGCTATTTATGTCAGGCGCGGTACTACACTTGGATAGTAAAAATTCTAATATGCTTATTACTGAAATCAAAAAAGCTGGTATATGTGAGTTAATTGTGCTGATAATATATCAGTAAATTCTTATTGTAGTAAATTCTGTGAAAATCTCATTCTCGCCCAGATGTAGATGTCCGGCGTTTTTTTTCAAAGAGGACCATGGACCGCACGACGCCCATTTAGAGGTAGATTTCCGGCCTGCAGGTAAATACACTTAACGGATAATGGGTACATCATATTGAAACGAGCATAATTATTGCGTCAGTTTCAGGTTTTCGTTTTAAATGTCTGTTTTGCTGGCGTACCCTAAATGAAAGGAGCAGCTAGAAATATTATAATATACTCAGTTTACATTTTTAATTTTATTTTTTATTAAAGTAAGCAAAGGAGGAGAAACTGTGGACCATAAACGGACTGGACTCCACACAAATGAAAAATCAATGCTTCAACGAATTACGCTTCAACAAGCTGCAGTACCTAACTATTAACCTCGATTGTGCAACTTACTGCAGCTTTAGATTTCCGAACAACGCGTACATAACTCGACTTTTCAGTCGTAATCCTACAAGAACTCTTCTATTAGTAAGTTTCGAGAGTTTTAAGTTGGTAGTAGATAATAGCTTTTACTGAACTTAATATAAAAGGGATAGTAGACTGTCAATTAAATCGAACTACCGCATGTTAAGTAACAGTTCTGTTTTATGTATACTAAGAAGCTAAGGAGTTTGATAGGTTCTTAGTTCTCTTTCTAAAAATAAGATTCAATAGATTTCTCTTCTACGGTAAAGACAGCTCTTATAATAACTTTGTTTCATTTCTAATATCGTATTTAACACAGTCGTAAACACCCAATATTGTTATAAAGAATACAGGTATAACAAAGCTACACTAATGGCCTAATAACGTGTTCGAAATGTCAAAAAAGCAGTAAAGTAGAAATTGGTAGTGGCTGTAAAACTTAGATCAACAGGTTGACTTGAACAATACGTATCGGAACAAAGAAGACTGTTATCTGTGTATATTTCTTACCTTACTGGCAAAGAGGTTTTGCTCAAACGTGGTCTTGTGTGTAAACACACGTATACGTTAGGAGTGATTATTCTCAATAATTATTTTGTTCTATTATTTTGCATCTATCATTTTAAATTTTGCGACGGGTCTTTTAATATTAGATTAAAGCAAATACTAATAAATCATGAAATATGATTTTAATGCGTTCTAGACAAGTTGCTAACTATCTACATTGCTTTACTTTTTACCGGAGTACAACGAAACCAAGGAAGGGTAATATTTTTGGCAATTTGTGTATATTTGTATTACTGAACCGATTTTAATGAATGAGATGTCAATATAGTCGTATTTATAGCGCGGATGAGATAGCTTTGTCGTCTAGCATTGTTTTGACGTAGTTATTTAATTACTCTATTTTTACAAATATTTATAAATATTCAATAAATATTTCGGACATCTTACACACAACGCCAGCTAGTCCCAAACTAAGCAGAGCTTGTATTTTGGGTCCTAGACAACTGATATAAATACAAATATACTTCTTTTTTTTGTAAATAGATACAAAACTAAACCCCCAAACTCCGAAACAAACATTTGTAGATCATACAAACATTTGATCCCACCCAGGAATTGAACCCGAGATTACAAGAACGTCGCATACGCTACCGCTGCGCAACCGAGGCAGTCATAGTAATATTTTTACAAACTAAGTTAACAGTGCAAAAGCTATTATAAAATACTATTCGCCCCACAGAAACAGTATAGACTAAATAAAACGCGTGCCACATGATGCATACCTTCATAATAATTTATTCATGACGACTACCCTTGCTTACAATCACACAATGTTGACTAACAATTGTTTACCATTGTTAGTAACAGTAAATTATACATTATAATTAATGACACTTTATTTTTGTAGTCGACTCCCGCATTAGCTTATATATTCCCGCGTCAAGGGGATCTTTACAAACGGACACAAAGTACACCCAGACTTAGAACAACAATTCATGGATCACACAAAGTATTGTACCATGTAGGATTTGAACCCACAACACTTGGCGTAATAGGAAGCGGTGTGGCGACCACTGAAACCACTTTTTTTTTACGTGTGGGAACCTCCTCTGTCCTTCACCCCACCGGGGCTTGCAGCGGAGCGGTGTGTCGGAATCGCACCGACTAAAACCACACGGTGTGCCACTCTGCGCCTGAGACGGGAGAGATCCGGGAATCGCTTATGCCATCCGGACCCCTCCCAGCGCCTGCCCGCACTGAAGCGGGTACCGTCTCTAGATGTTATATACTCTCAATTTAGGCAACGTACGGCACACGCGTAACGTCGCCCCCTCGCGGCCGCCCTGTGAAGCGGATGGGGGAAACCCGTCCCGCCCATCCGCAGCCACACTCAGGGCGGCATGAGGCGCTGATAGGCGCGCCTCCGCCGCCCGGTTCGCCGGCGGCGGATCGGGTCCGAGTGGAGGTCGTCCTCCCGGACCTTCTCTGCCGCCTCTTTCTGCGAGATGACATCCTCGCAGAAGGACCGCGGTAAAACTGCTACGTACGCTCCATGGCCGGCAGCGAGAATCTCCTCCGATGACTGCAGTGAGGGCCCCACGCTGCGGCGCCCAAGGGGGGCACACCGCCAACGTGTGCTGGACCGAGTCCTCACTGCAGCCGCAGTGGTGGCAGGCGGGACTTAATTTCCTCCGCGCGACCGAGTGCAGGTACTTCCCGAAGCAACCGTGCCCGGAAAGCACCTGCATCAGTCGGAAGAAATGGGTCCCGTGCTGCCGTCCTGCCCACTGTAGGTTGACCGGTTGGAAGACCACTGAAACCACTAGGCCAACCGTGTAGTCAACAACAGCCGTTTAGACAATACAATAAACCGTGTAGTCAATACAATAAAATAAACAATATAACTTACAGCTCTTAATCCATTATTCGTATTATTCCCGATGCAAAATTGTTTCTCTGAATAACCTTTCATGTAATACTGAGGCCACGGCAACTCAACACATTTAATATTACAACATAATTTAAATGGGTGATTACGTGAAACGACAAGGTGGTTTATTAATCCACAATCTAACGCTTTCTACGATCTATTTGCTTGCCATGGTAATTAAACATATGATGTCATTATTAGTTTCAATGCCTGTGCATATCTGTATGTGATATATATGATATCTTACGATACGAACCAGTTACGCTATTTCAATTATTAACATGATTAACGTCAATAGAAAAGGACCCCTTTAAGAATTGTCTTGTTGTTGGTTTATCTGTCTGTCTGTTTGTTCTTCGGGGCCAGTTACGAAAGCTTTCAGAGATTTCTTTCGTCTAACAAGAAACAACTGGCGTTCGATTAAGAACACATAGGTGGTGGCTTGAGAAAATAATAGGCACTTAGGATAGTAGGTACTTTTCCTTAAATACTTACTATAACAGTGAATGACAACTGTTAACAGAACTCCAAATTAAAGTTATATAGTGCCGTAAAGATTCGAAAACAAATATAGTCAATTCCAAACAGAATCATTAAAGTTGTTAATCGCCACAAATTTAATTATTTTATGTTTGTTTGTTAAAAATCGATTACCTACGAATTACTAATCTATTTAGACATATTGGTACTACATTAATGAAATGAAAAGTAATTAGATTTAAAAGTTAAAAAATTAGGATAGCTTGTGTTTGTATTAGTAAATTGTATATCATCAGTTTAATTCTTTATAGTGCATGTGCACTATAAAGTGAAATGAATTACAATTCACTGGTTCCTAATAAATATTCAGATAGTAAAATGCTATATAAAACCATTTAACAGATAAAAGTTGCTGTTAATAAAGTGTATATCCAACATACATGTTCACCCCTAGACTAGAGAAACCAAAATCTGTAATAACTCACAGATAAGGTGACATTAGCCTATCAAGAACTTTGTCAGCAAACCGTGAAAATGGGGCTAAGTTTTGTAGAACAAGCTAAGTTAAGTTAAGCTAAGTTGACTCACAAATTGACTTATCTTTGAATCGGAAGTTTAATGCTTCGCGTAATAATATTAATTTGTTTATGGTATAAGAGACAAACGGGCAATGTCTACCGCTGCTCAAAGACACTAACAATGTCATAAACAGAAGAACGGTTTCAATGTAGCATTTAACGACTATTCGACAAAATAAAATCACGTGTTTCGTTTTCACTTTTAGTCAGAAAGATAAAAGCAATCTAATAACGCAGCACTTTTCAATATAACTGACACTGCGTAAATAAACCTACAGAGTAAACACATTGTTGCTCTCTTTTCACGAACTCACAAGCAATTGCTTACGGAATCGTAACTTTCAAAATGGTTCATGCAATTTGTTGAAACTTTTAGCGTAGATAAAGTAAGGAGTTCAACATTATGTTAGAGAAATAATTTTACCCTCGCAAGGCCAAAGTGGTACAGTCTCTTTTAGTGTCGTAATAGATGTGTCAAATTGATATTATGAAATTTTTCATCACTTTTAGAATGATTGACCGACTTTTTAGCAAAAACAGTTTGTTAGAACAAAATAATTAATAAACCATTTAAGTCCGTTAAAGTTTCTACAAGCAAGTTTTCTTTATTACGTCAGAAAGTAAATTAAATACTTATTTTCCGGACCTATTATCTGACTAAGTAAAGCGAGCCAGCCTTTATAAAATGTTTAATGATAGTGACAGAGGTTTGTGAGGTAAATAAGAACAGAAAAATAAAACAACCAACTCCGATGAGAGAAAAGGTGTGAATTAATGTATGCAGTTATATGATTAATTTGAGAAAAACAAATATCAGAATGATAATGTAGCGTAGGCAAGCTTCTGCAGGGTGGTCCGACGACCTGGTGAAAGTTATCAGTAGCCGTTAGATGATAGCGACATAAGTCCGATAGTTGTAGAGAGAAATGTCAGAATAAAAAACAATATCTAATGTTTGAAAAAAGAAGAAATAGGAAACTCGTTAATTAATTAACGACCATTAAGCTAGCTCTGTTTACGTTAATTCTAACGGTCTTTAACGATAGCTCAATTGTATTATGTAATAAAAACGAAATATGTAATGCGATATATTGAACTATTTTATACAAAATTAATGATAACTATTTGAACTTTTTGGTAACTTTTACACTGTTGAATTCTATTTTATTTACTTTTATATTTATGTATACGGTAATACATTATAATAAATCATAACAAAATACCTCATGCTGTTGCATAAAATTATAATTCAATTTAATTTGAGAAGACGAGCTGATATGAAATTAATTCAGTATTAACATAATTAGTATGTAATATAATGGAACTAGGGCAACCAAAATCTTCTCAGTTAATCTTAACTATAGAGGCAACAAACCTCCCTTAGCTGAAAACCAAAGAAGAGGGAAGTGTAAATATTCGTAGAAGACAAAGTTTAAATTAATCCTCAAAATTGTACAAGTCGTAAATTTATGAAGTCTTCGAAACGTAACCCAATGTTCGTGAAATAAACTAAAAGGACCAAATTACATCCACTAGTGGTCATAAATATTGTATGTAACATGACTTCGTAAAGAAAATAAGAAACAAAATTTACTTGTTACATTGGAGTCAGCATCATGAATAACCAATATCATCAATATAAATATAACGTTCTAATCGATTTAAAAAATAGAAAGTAGTTATAATTTTTTTCGGATTTTTTTCTTTATGTAAAATATATTCGTCCATGTTTTCGTCGTTTATAAATTGGAATTAGAGCGGATAACCAGCAGTGCATTGCGATAGGCTGAAGATGATTGAAATATCACATAAGTTAGGTACTTTTATCAAGGTAAAATTAATTTGTAAAACCGACAGTTAAACCAATTAATAATGTGAACTATATAGATATAAAGACATAAAATTTATCAAATCAGAGTAACTATTATAGATACAGGTATAACAGTTCATGTTACTAAAAGGTTCTCAGCTATGTTCAATATTCTGTACAATCAGCAGTAGTCTAAACAATACGACATTGGATATCGTATTTCAGAATAATCTGGAAAGTAAATAATCTCTGATCATCTTTGCGCCAATCTTAATTACGTATTTGGTATATTAAGACTGAGTCTACGTGAGTAAAGTCCGCTATTTGTAAAGAACTGGGAAAAACTCTTGCGCTTCTTTAATGCCTTTGTCATTGTGAATTGTTCAACCTTAAATGTTGAATATTTTTTCTAATTTAAATGCGACCTATATTTCTAATTTTGGTATCGAATTCAACAAAAACAGCAATAACTTAAAAAAAAATTGTACATTATTTCGTTTTCCCGAAGGAGGGCTACTCGACAATTAATATCCTGCAGGTAGGTGACGTCGTAACGTTACTCAAATTGATGTTGACAATTGGATTAAGTATCTAATTTACTCTTTTAAACAAAGTGAATTATATTATTCGATCAGGAATTTTCTATCGCTTACTTTTTTATTAAATAATGTTTTAACAATTAGGAGCAAAACATTTACTACAATGTGATATGTTTGTGTCGAAAACAAATGAAAAACAGGTGCAATCTTTCAAACAGATGATAAACAAAATAAGTTATTGGAGAGTAATACTCAAGGGTAGTGTAAAAGGGTCGGCAACAGATTGAAACCTTTAATATTGTAAGACCAGAGCGGTGAAGAGTGGTGTATGTCTAAAAAACATTTAATTTATTTAGGACAGTAACACGTATAAGAAAATAAAGTCAAACAGGACTAACTTGAGAATTGCCCATGTTACGAAATAAGTAGCTACTTATTTTATAGGCAATTCTCAAGACAGAATTCTCATGACGTCCGTCTGATGTTTCAAATTATGGATTGATAATTTTGGGGTTTTCTTGTTGGAACACTTTTGTTTCATTACAGTCTAGATACAGCTAAAGTGTTGTCAGAGATTAAAGTGTACTTGGAGTGCTGATAAATGACAATATACTAATACTTGCCGTTAAATTTGACGCTCTGGCAGAACTATGCTTCGGATCAAATAGGCTGATTGGCCGAAGTAATACTAGGTACGCCCACTCGGAAAACTAGTTCCGTAAAATTCCTTTGGTCGCTTTTTGCTCTCCACCTCTACGTGTGGTGACGGATAAAGGACATGGAGTATCACCGCCCCTATTCATCCCATGGGTTGTCATAAGAGCCGACTAAGGAAACTAATTATGCAGGACTACATCACAACAAAGAGACAGGGAAACTTATTACAAATCCTTCTTTCTAGGCCAAGTTCAAGGTTTTGGTCTACTAAAGGACGCTGGCCAAATTAGTTGATATAGGTTTTGTAATAAGTTTCCCTGTCTCTTTGTTGTGATGTAGTCCTGCATAATTAGTTCAAATGATTTTGATTGACAGTTACATAAAATAACCACAGAATGATTGCTTGTATATTGTGATTAAAACCAATATATTTTATCTAACAAACCGATAGCCTCCAACCAGCGTCGGCTTCCCCCAACCAGTGTTGCCAACCTCATATTCTATTTACTACACCTTTCCCCTCTAAATCTCGCATGAGAGGTTATAATATTTGATTCTACTTCCCTGGAGTACTGGTTACTTCTTCGACTGCACCATGTATTATCATTTGATGATAGTTAAATAGAATAACTACTGAATGATTGCTTGTATATTGTGATTAAAACCAATATCTTTTATCTAACAAAAGATAGCCGCAAACCAGTGTCGGCTTCCCCCAAACAGTGTTGCCAACCTCATATTCTATTTACTACAAGGCCTACTTCTAGCACTGAAATGTTAAAGGCTGTTGACGTAATGATGATGTTTTATCTTAAGTCAGTGTCAGTTAGTAAGTATAGCTACTAAAAGCTCCCTTAACTCTAGAGAAAAGAATTCTAGGAGCATCGACACACTTGTGAATTTTTGAGTTGTAGATGTCCAGTGGCGGAGACAGGTACTTATCATCTAGTAACCTGTGTGGTGATGGATTTAGAATACAGAGTGTGATCATTCATTTCATGAGTGTTATAAGAGCCGAATAAGGAAGCAAATTACACAATACTAAATCACAGCGAAGAGAAGGGAAAACTTCAAACAAACCCTATAACAATCCATCTTGCCCGCGTTGTAGGCCTACCCGTAGGGATATTCTACATGTTTGTTAACCCCTCGTACGGCGGCAACGCGGCTGGCAGGTTACCCGCATTTTGGGCGATTGTAAGGGGGATCCCCCAAAGCTAGGTACTGATGCAATTTTTTTTTCGATATTTTTGTAGGAACACCTTTGGACTTAAAGTTTTTATTTCATGACTCTAGTTGAGCGGTTCCAAAATGTTATTCCCATAGAGAAGAAACGGTAAGAAACTCCATATAAAATATATTCATATCAGTTAATTATCTCAGAAACTGGATTATGTTGGATGCTTTTTATATCCTTATACTATTTATTTACAAAGTGTATTGCAGACAAACATATCCCGCTGAAGTTGCTTCGATGGTGTAGTGTTTTAAGCGGCCACCTATTTCACTTTGTACTGAATATTATAATTCGTTTACAATAGGAGAGATACAAAAAATCCTCTATGTAAAAGTAGTTTTATTAAATAATGATTAATTATTATTATCTCTTAAAATACATTTCTGTATCCTTCCGATGGTATACTTATAAATATTTTTCGCCCTAGAGACAGAACCTATAAAGGTATTGAAACACGTTACTGTACAGAGGATAACTTTAGTGTTATTCAGAAGGGGCTGTACAAATTATAAACAAGTTATGAATTATTTAAAAGAATACACGACTCAGTTTAATTTTATTTTTGTTTATTTTCATTTTAATGTAGCCTGTGTCATTTTCACGGCCAAGAAGAATCTACTAACACGACTCACATAAAAATACGACAACCCGTTTAGACTCTAGGGCGTGCCAAAGAAATATACACATATAGGTACATACTCGAAAAACAAAACCCTCATTCTTTCGCAGTCGGGGAAAAACGGGGCATTCTTTGGGAACTGCCGATAGAAATGAAAACTAAGTAACTTGTGAAGAAGAAGGAAGGAAGGAAGCGTGCAGTGGCGATGACGAGAGTCTCACGCTTTTTGTTCACTCAAAAAGAACACATCTATACACAGTATACATATAACTCAAGGAAAGCGTTCCGTGACGATGAGTGCGAGTGCCATGAGTTTTGTTCGTGCTCAACACGCCTAAAGAAGTTTTCACTTCAAAAAGAAGTTTATATTGTACTTTTTTTTAACGTGTTTACATGATAAATCATTAAGTAGTACGATTATAGCCGTATATATATTAAATGTCATTATTTATAACGTTTGTTGGGGAAAAAGCGGCTTTAAGTAACACGTAGAAACGTTGAAAAACTAATATAATTATGTGGTGGCATGGCGGTGCGCGCATGAGACAACTGTTGCGCTAACTATCCGACCGTAGGTAAAAGATTAATATCACCTAGCGTGTTACTAAAAGAATACAAATTGTCATAAGCGAAATCAGGATTTTACAGTTTACATTCATTTAAATACAATGGATAATATTTTTTTGACGAAAAATAACTAAATTTAGTGATTGGATCTTCATACAATTCAGTGTTATAATGCATGAGTACCTGCTTAAAAAACCTAATAATTGTCTTACCGACGAAAAAAAAGGTTGAGAAACCCTCTCCATTTGAAAGTAATCTAAGAGAACCACTGGCGAACGAATTATTGACCGATTATTAAATAGCATAAAAACTTCCACTCCAAGGCGAATGTTTTATTACAGTATTACCTAAGTAAAAGTAACGATTAGAATTTGTTCTCTATTTCACAAATATATCCTCTAGAATTGTGTAAAATTGTGATCTAATAATAAAAGAACATTGTAAGCGAAGTAACCACGACATGATTAAATGAAATCACCTATTTCATTTAAAACTTCCTAAACCTCGGAATGATACGGTTTTCTGAGAATCATATTGACTGATACTATTTATTATCGTATAAAAAAACCTATATATTTTTCGCAGCTGTACCGCCGGTGGTTTTCCTTGAACTTCAATAACTGATACTTCAAAAGCTGCAAGCTCTACAGTAATACAAACAAAGAACGTTTCACCCTTTAAATGACGTGGTAAAAATACGACCTTCGGCTTTCGTGTGTTATAATACCAGTAAAATAATTATACCTTAATATCTGATTGCATTAGCGTAATTACCCACGGAAGAGACTATATTAAAAAAGGGCTTTCACGAAACCATAGGTAACACTTTATATTTCGAATTAATAATTTTGCCGATCGTCTCTCAACATCGACATCTAAATGACTTAATTCCTATTAAATGATATGATATGTTTTAGTATCAAATAGAAGAATTGCTATTGAAAAGTAGGGTACTTACCTCGGAAGTCCAGCCTTGCAAACTTGTCATACTTGCACTTGAGTACTTTGAAACGGTTTAGTTTTACGGTAAGCGACATAGCGAAAGTCTTAGGAAAGTTATTGCTCGCCAAGACGAACGCGGGCGTTCATCTTTGATGACCAAAGGCGGCAAAAGCAAGCTACTGGTAATAAGGTACGCTAGAACTTTTTCGCGCTGGAAACTACTGCCGACTGGGCAACCGACCCGAGCCCCACTCAGCAATGGAATGAAGAAGGGCGGGCGGATTTCCAGGCGCAAGGCTCAACCCTCCCTGTCCCGCCGCCCCTCGCCTCCGCCCGTACCGTATTTCGATAAATTTTTGCACAAGTCCTGTAACCGACACGCCTTTACATATAATTTCTAATTATTTAACAACAATACCTGAAAAAAATAGACAACATAAGGCTAACATACCATAATGTATGCTTACTTTAATTGAAACTATCTAGTTTTCAGAAAATCTTTTCTGTGTTATAGTAAGTACCGGGTACGGTTGATTTTGTTTAAATTTTGGGGAGATACTCCGTAAAACACTGAAAAACCGTCGGCGAACAAAGCCTCCCAGTTCACGCACCTTGTCGTTTATTACTTGTGAGTTTCACATGGAAATTCGTATGAATAATGTTAATGGGTAATACATATAATATCTTGAATGTTTCTTTATGATAATATGAAAGCGTTCCTTTGCATGTCACATGTTTACATGATTTTATATTCGTCAGTACCCTCAAATGTTGAATTGAGTAACAAGAGTCATTATACGCATTACTTATTGTTTAAAGTGTTTTTCATATTTTTATTCTTTTCATATGTATAGAGGACACAGACTAATTGCAATAGACTACGCCCAGACTTCTGCTTGGTTCATAAGGCTGAAGCAAATCGGATGCGGTGACCTGTTTACCGCGCTCTTCTCCTATCCGATATAAAGTCTATCTGCATTCAGTGGCATGGCTGGCTATGGTTGCTAAGTTCTACCTGTTTTTCAGAACTTCCTAGCTACTATAACTGTACGTTGTCGTCAACGTTTCCAGCAGAGATGTGACAGAGCTACGATAGTCTTGTGTGTAAACTTTACCATGAATCAGTGAAGTGATGCTCAATGCACGGACAGTACGACGTAGAGATTTTAGGGGCCTTTCTCCACTGTCCTGAGTGTTATGGTTTTAAACCATACATGAGACTACACTTATGTCCGTTTCTAGTATGTTTGTAAAGTATCACGCGACAAAGGAAGGAGTTGTCTTAAAAAAAATGAAAAAATAGTGAGAGATAAAGAGGTTTCCCCACGAAACTACATTACTCAGCGCGTTAAAAGTACTAGAGCCACGCTAATTTCAGCACGAACGAGCCGATACTACCGGAGCGGTACTACACTCGCACAGAAGATCAACATAAAATAATCAGGATACTAGCTGTCGTGTGTCGTTGTTGATCCGAGACCAAGAAGATAGAGCAGAGGCATTTTAGCAGACACATAAAAAAATGATATGGATAGGCATATTAAAATGCCAGTGTTCTATGGCTATAATCAAACCGTTATAAGCTTGGCTCTCCCGATGGTTTGCGGACTCCGTATATTTATGTAACATCTATTTCTCGTCAGACTAAATATTTCTTTCATTATTCTAAGTGGCCTTTAATGAACCGACAAGTTTTAACTGAATTCAAAAAAGGAGGAAGTTCTTAATTCATCGGACTGCTTTTTTAAAATGTTATATGTATAAAATACATGCATTAAATGGTGACAGTATTTTCGTATGCGTTAAATCTATGTAACATTAAACATTAAATAAAATTATATAATGTACCCAAACTTGCAAATATAAATATTCAGGAACACAACGGTATAACACCAGAAACTTTTTAACAATTACTGTCCATTCTTCAAAAACAGTAAGCTGGGTCACCTGCGACACTGTTTTGTATTTTTTAACACCTAAAATCTAACAAAATATGGCATGGCCCAACAGTTTTGTTAGCTCAATATTCAACAGTTTTGTAAGCTCGATAACAACAAGCAAACATGTTATCCGAAGCGGACGGAAAACATCCCCGCGTTCACCTGCGGGGAAGGGTCAGTTTCATTTCATAGTTGCTTGCGAACATCGAGGTTGTGAATTTCATATTTCCTGATTTGCAGTTTCTAAGCAACGGAAAAAAATTCAGTCCAAATCGATCTTCCACTTGTAATTCTACGTAGATATTAAAAGTATGTCGTATAGGGTCGAACGTTAAATCGGTTACTTTTCCTTGTTGTATGCAAAATAACGTTTAAAGCATCGAGTACGTCTTCGTCCGATCATTTTGTCGAGTAGATGTTTGATGTTCGTGTTTTAAAGTCACAGGAGACTGCAATGTTTTACTATCTGGTTTAGTTAACATGTTTTGTTAGTTAGTTTTGCTTTTTTAGGAGCGGGAGACAGCTTTTATAAGTTGTTTAATATTATGAGTAGTGAATACTAACACAAATAGAATAAATTTGGAAATTTATGCAGACTAAAAAGTACGTTATTTAAATTTCATTTTAAATTCGTCTACATGGATTCTGATATGACCTCATTCTTCTTCATTTTTAACCGACTTTGTGTTTTTTTGTATGTATTCGGGTACAGTTTCGAATTGATTCCATTCCATTCACCATGTGAGGGCCTGATGATGGAGATGAAATGGAGAACGCGTCACGGCCAATATAGTGAAAAACTTCTAAAGGCCAGGTGGAATGATGACTTGCGCAAGATGGCTGGTAAAAACTGGATGTGAACGGTGTATAGTGGTCGAGGCCCATGTCAAAATAGATTGTGATAGGCTGATGATCGTCATCAGTCTTTCGCAGTCTACTTCTGATGAAAAACCATATAGAAATAGAAAAAAATTGCGATCAGCGTAAAGATGATCTTTACTCTTGGGTGGATTGACTGAACAAGCCATGTCTTGGCATCAGAGCAACTTCAACTTCAATCCTGCAACAGTAGTACTCACTGAAACATATTCCAAAAATTAAAATTTGTCATGAAACAAAATTCAAACAGTAACCGCCTGTTTAGAATACTAACACACCTGATTATCTGACCGCATAGTTATTAACAAATGGTATTATCTGTGCTACTACATTATCTGTGTACAACCCTTTTTTTTTGCTCTTTTATCTTTGTCTTTGCACGAGCTCTTAAATTGACGGAAACAATCCCCCAACATAGCCCGTGGATCCTATCCAAATGTTTTTGGAAATTTTATTTATAAGTATTTTTTCGATTTTGTCAAAACCGTGGTGTAATATTTAGTTCACACTAAACATCAACACTACACTAAACACTACAGAACACTAAAGGATAAACCCTTAAATCAAACGCAAGTATATTTTAATTAAAATAAAAAATAGGTCACCTAAAACGCGATATTATGGTCACGTAACTTAGCATGACGTCATCATTCGAAAGAGTACTATTTTAAAATGTTATTGTAAGTGTAAATTTTAACATTTCTATTCTGTCACAAATTCAAATTTCTTTTCTGTACTCAATTATTATTTAGTACTTCGATTACCGAGAAAAATGAATCACGGCTATAAATCGATTTATCGCCCCCAAAACACCCTGAACACTGAATTTCATGAAAATCGCTGGAGCCGTTTCCAAGATTCTGATTATATATTGCTCGTTTAAAGGCGTTATTTATATTTTAGGCATTATATCAATAGACCTTTAAGATTAAGTAAATTTATTTTTAACTTTTGAACCTACTACCTCCTGCCTACTCGCGGATACCGCTAATACTCGCAAAAATGTTTAGTACAATTGTTTATCACTCATGTAGCTATGTGCATCAACGATATGCAATAGTAAATATTTCGGACATATGACACACAACGCCATCTAGTCGCAAACTTAGCAGAACTGGTACTATAAGTAGGTACTACACAACTGATATAAAGACGTAAATACTTTTTTGTGTAAATACATTCAGAAAACACCCTTAACTTCGATGCATATATTTGTGTCATACAAACATTTCACACTACACAACACTCTTGCCTCACTCTCACTCATTGCCCTCACATGATTCTCGTGTCCCGTTGTTACTAACGATGAACTCCATAAGTATCTAACCGATTTTCAATTTTTTTTTAATTGTGTGTTTTATTAGCATGCATAGAATAGAATAGTTAACATCTCGCCTAGACTCTAGAACAATAGGAGACACTGAAAAGACACATTGAAAAGAGACGTAGTTGAACTATAATTTCATGTATTTATAAATCCTTTCCAATGACATATCACATGTTGTTATTGGCTCCTGGGCTTGAACGTTAGTCAAATAAAGCGTTAAACAACGGTTCGATATGACACGTCAACCTGATCTGTCCCCGGAGATTTCAAATGTGGGTTTATGAACCATTTCAAATGAATTATGATTATACTGGTATGTACGGACTGAGGTACACAAAACAGTTAGTAGTAACATACCAGATGTATAAACTTTCTTATACTAAAACTATTTGATAGACTTTCAAAAATCACTAATGGAAAGCTACATTATCAGATAGTAAAAAAGGCTATTTTTTACCTCGATAACTGGAGTACAAGCAGTCGGAGCCTCGGGAAAAATCTAGTATATAAAGTGATGTTCATATTATGTTATCGAAATGTCGAATATTGAATAACCTCATAGAATTTTATATGATTTTATTTTCTAAACGCTATAAATTTATATAGTTATATAAAGTAGTTTGGAGATACATAAAACTTTTTCACATATTTTTGCACACTGCTTTTTCTGTAGCCCTGTACTTTGCTATCAAATAAACATAAGGCGTTGAATAAATTTTGACTTGCACAATCATTTAGTTTCGCACGCACAATTTGGTCACAATAATATACTCATATACGTCATTTACATAGTTTCGTAGTCAAATAAATATAGAAGTGAGAAATTATTCAAACATTAAGTAAAATTATTTAGTACGAAACAATAGGAATAATACAGAATAAATTATACATGAAATACAAATAATGCACGCAAATGGTGCAGCGGGTCGTGACAAATTAATTATAAAATGTGAATTAAACTGCAAGATGATATGGGCTGACCCCCTCCATGAGTAAGCAACAGAAGCCACGGCCCCCAGTTCCCGGTAGTCCCGCTATTCCTGGTCATGGTGGCGACCACGGTTACGGCGGGACAGGGGTGCTAAGAATCACCGGGTTACGGGAGGCCACCACAAAAGACTGACCCTGGCAACGTACAACGGCCGCACGTTATGGCTAGACTCGCATCTGGTACAACTTGAGGAGGAACTTGGGAAGATTAGGTGGCATATCTTAGGGTTATGTGAAGTCCGAAGAGAGGGGGAGGATACCATAATCCTGGACTCAGGTCACCTGATGTACTTCCGCGAGGGAGACCAACGATCCCAAGGTGGCGGGGTTTCTGGTAAACAAGTCGCTTTCTGGCAACGTTGTGGAAATTTCCAGTGTGTCGAACAGGGTAGCGTACCTCATTGTCAAGCTTACCGAGAGGTATAGCCTCAAGGTAATACAAGTGTACGCACCGACCTCGGCTCACTCGGACGATGAGGTGGAGGATATGTTCGATGACATATCGAGGGCCCTCCACTCCACTACTAAAACCCACTACAACGTTGTTATGGGTGACTTCAACGCCAAAGTGGGAGTACAAACTTGCGGCGAATCGGTAATAGGATCCCATGGATTTGGAAACAGGAATCATAGGGGGCAAATGCTCATCAACTTTCTCGAGCGGGAGGGGCTGTTTTTGATGAACTCATTTTTCGAGAAGCGGCCCCAAAGAAAGTGGACGTGGAAAAGCCCGGACGCTATGACAAAAAATGAGATCGATTTCATCATAACGGACAGGAGGCACATATTCAGAGACGTCTCAGTGCTCAATAGGTTTAACACCGGTAGCGATCACCGACTAGTCCGAGGTTCTCTGAATATCAACTTCAAGGCTGAACGTGTCCGCATGATGAAGTCCAGGCTCCGACCAACTCTGCTCCAAGTCGAGATGGGATCTGAAAAATTCCAGTCAAATCTGGAAAACCGATTTGTTGCCATGGAAACCACAAGAGACGTAAACCAGAACCTTGAAAATGTGGTTCGAATCCTCAGGAGTGAAGGTACGAGATTTTGTCAAATGCAGCGTACAGACACGAAGTCGAAGCTTTCAGAAAGGACACTAGGGTTAATGAAGGAAAGACGTGAGAACCCGCCAGTCACTTCATCGGCAAAACGGACTCTAAACCGAGAGATTAGTAAGCGTGTACGACACGACCTCCGATGCTCCAACACTCTTTTGATTGAAAGAGCAATCGAGCAGAATCGGGGGTCAAAAGTGTTTGTGAAATCTCTTGGAAGAAGCCATTTGACGAAGCTGACCACAGTAAGCGGAGAAGTCGTTGCTTCCAAGCTGGCTGTCCTTTCGGAAGTAGAAAGCTTCTATGGCGATTTGTACGCTTCGCATGCATCTCGACCTGATCCCGAAAATGAGGACCCTCGAGCCAAATTAACACGCCACTTCACCGAAGATCTGCCAGAAGTCAGCATTGACGAAATCGAGATGGCTCTTAGACAGCTGAAAAATGGAAAAGCCCCTGGAGAGGATGGCGTTACTACAGAGCTGTTAAAGGCTGGAGGTAAACCCGTATTAAAGGCGCTCCAAAAGCTTTTCAACGCTGTCCTGTTCGAAGGGAGGACTCCAGAGGCGTGGAGTAGGAGTGTGGTCGTCCTGTTCTTCAAAAAGGGAAATAAAACCATGTTGAGGAACTATCGGCCCATTTCCCTCTTGAGCCACGTCTATAAGCTGTTTTCAAGAGTCATCACGAACCGTCTTGCGCGAAGACTCGACGAATACCAGCCACCGGAGCAGGCTGGGTTTCGGAGCGGATATGGCACCATAGACCACATCCACACAGTGCGGCAGATAATACAGAAGACCGAAGAGTATAATCAGCCCCTGTGTCTAGCATTTGTGGACTATGAAAAGGCCTTTGACTCGATTGAGATCTGGTCTGTTCTGGAGTCCCTGCAGCGTTGCCAAGTAGATTGGCGGTACGTCCGAGTGTTGAGATGTCTCTACAAAGCCGCTACTATGTCCGTCCAAGTACAGGATCAGCATACAAGACCCATACCATTGCATCGAGGAGTGAGGCAAGGGGACGTTATATCCCCGAAATTATTCACTAATGCAATGGAGGACCTGTTTAAGACGCTGCACTGGAAAAGGCGCGGTATCAACATCAATGGCGAATACATCTCTCACTTGCGATTTGCAGATGACATCGTCATCATGGCAGAGACGTTGCAGGACCTACAACAGATGCTGAACGACCTGGCTGACTCGTCTGTGCGCATCGGCCTACGGATGAACTTCGACAAGACCAAGGTCATGTTCAATGAACATGTACTACCGGAACCGGTTGCGGTACACGGTGCCGTTCTCGAAGTTGTTCAAAAATATGTATACCTCGGGCAGGCTTTGCAGTTAGGTAGAAACAGCTTTGAGGACGAGGTGAACAGAAGAATCCAGCTGGGTTGGGCAGCGTTTGGGAAACTTCGTCGGGTCTTCTCATCATCGATCCCACAGTGCCTAAAGACGAAAGTCTTCAATGCGTGCGTCCTACCCGTAATGACTTACGGAGCCGAAACGTGGACACTTACGGTTCGACTGGTCCATAAGTTTAAAGTCGCTCAGCGTGCAATGGAGAGGTATATGCTCGGCGTTTCTCTAAGGGATCGCATTAGAAACGAGGTGATCCGACAAAGAACCAGGGTCATCGACGTAGCCCACAGGATTAGCAAGCTGAAGTGGCAGTGGGCTGGCCACATTTGCCGAAGAACCGATAACCGTTGGGGTAAACGAGTTCTTGAGTGGAGACCGCGTCTCGGCAAACGTAGTGTAGGACGTCCACAAGCCAGGTGGAGCGATGATTTGCGCAAGACGGCTGGCAGGAGCTGGATGCGAGAAGCCATAGATCGAACTAAGTGGCGTGAAATTGGAGAGGCCTATGTCCAGCAGTGGACTGCGATAGGCTGATGATGATGATGATGATGAAACTGCAAGAAACTATGTGATAGTGGGGCCTCATTTTCATGGTAGGTATCTCATTTTAAAACATGAAACGCAACGAACATGGTCCGGGGACTCTCGGAGAGGGCGTCTGAGGCCGTCTGTCTACTCCTGGTTTTTTAAACATGCACGATATTTTTTTTACAAAAATACATGACATCCGATTTTATTTTAATATGACAGGCTGGAGTAAATTAAAATTGACTTCCAAGCTTAGGATGTTGCTAAAAAGTGAAGCTAAACATGAAGCTAAGCGATACATAAGATGCACATTAACTTTTCAGCTTGATAAAAAAATAACACTTGGCCAGCGTGGGGACGTATGGCCTTAACCCTCTCCTGAGAGGAGACCCAAGCCCAGCAGTGGGACATTATGGGTTGTTGATGATGATGATGATGATAAAAAATAAGGGAAGTGTACAAGTAAAAGTTGTGTATATCTATAAATACTTATATTGTGTATATTTAATTATCAATATGTGCGTAAATAGTCTTAAAAATGCGTCATTAAATTCAAAGCTTAATGTTGATTTTGGGAGTAAATGTCAGCCAACGCAAATATTTGTTTTTTTTTTTATTTTCCTCATAGTCACGGGCGTCCACAACTCATTAAAATTTAACTGTTTTTGATTAACCTCAGTGGCCAGCACAACTTGACTCACATCCTTTCGATACCTATCATAACAAGTTAATATGTAAATGACGCATGTTGTTTACCAATTTAGCATTCTATAGGTACTTGAATGTAAAAACATTAGTATTCCATACTTATATATAAAAATATTAATATCGTTCATCTACTAATATATATTTATATCATAAAATTCTTTAAATACGCTTATAGTCATCTTTTTAAACACAAATTATAGAATACCAATCAATTTCTTGTACCGTGGGAGAGCCACGCTTCGGCATGAATGGGCCGGCTCGTCCGGAGTGATACCACGGCCTCACAGTAAACCGGTGTGAGACAGCGCTTACACTGTGTTTCATCGAGTGAGTGAGGATACCGGAGACGCGTACCCCAATCCCTCCCCCTATCCCCCTTCCCATCCCCCAAGGGCAGGCAACGCACTTGTGACGCTCCTGGTGTTGCGGGTGTCCATGGGCGGCGGTAATCTTTTACCATCAGGCGATACGTCTGCTCTTTTGCCCCCTATAACAAAAAAAAAATATCTCCGTAAAATAACGAACTGAGATAAACTAGGTATTTGTGTGTCAAACAAATATTGTATCTAGCTGAAAGGCTTTTACAATTAGGACATCGTTACATTAAGTCTCTGCTAGCCACTTAATTTGTGATAAAATAAAAAATAAAACCCTATTGCAGATTTCTATTTTTTCTTCTTACTATATTCAGGACATTCATTTTAACAATAGTTTTTTTTGCAAGTAGGAACAGCAGTATGACTTATTTTAAGTCTATTGTCTTAACAGTTTGGAAAGTGAGACATTGCACCACTCAATACTTCTGACCACATTGGCGACTGAGGTTCGCCGCCAATTGTTAAAACGATAGATTTTTCATTTTTTGCAACTAGCTGGTCATCTACTTACATAGATAGTTAGTAAGTATGGTTACAGTTGGGACTATAGAGAGAGAGAGAGATTTATCTATCAGATTTGACAACTGGTTAAGTATCTTCTTTTTATTAGCCTTTGTAAATCTCAAGATTGGGATGTCCAGAAGCACAACGAAAATAAAAAGCCGATAATACTATTTGCTTTCTCTTTTTTTAACTAACCTTTACAAATTCTACAAGGCTATAATTTCGTTTTAATTACAAACATAGGCAGTAGACAGTTTCGAAAAATTGATAACCAATTTATATGATATACCTAAGGTAATAGAATTTTAATTTTAACAATTGTTTTACAGTATATGCCTATTGCTAATGAAATAACCAATACTACTCTCTATAATTGGTAATGCTTACGAAACTGGACAGAATTGTAGTTATTGGACATTCCAGTACCTATAAAATTAGATTGTGCCGTAGATTTACTATTTTATTGATAATCTTTGCCATTTAACTTACACTATAGCTGGTTTTGTCATATTATGGCAAACAGACTTACGTATGTATATTGACAGGCGTAGGTACTAAATATGTAAACCAGTTAGATCTAGTAATAGACGTAATTAACCGTAATCTTCTATTTTCATATAAAATAGTAATAAACCCAATAGACTCCACTTAACTTCAAAATAATATAGGTTTTGGATGTCGAGCGGACATGCATTAATGCACGAAATAATGAAAAAAAAAATTGCCGTTAAATAAAAAATTAATTCGCGGAAAATATTTTGATGGATATTGTGTAAACCACTTGTTTCTTACTATTTTGTATCTGTTTCAAAATCAAAAAGCTTCTATTTCAAGTAGGCCTTTTCAGGCACTTTCAAAACGTTACATTAAAGACTAGTAGCGCGGTTTCAAAAGTACATTCAAATATAGACGGAAGAATGAGGGATGGGGCTTATTTCTCTAATAAACTCTCATACTTATACAATACTTTTAAGATCAGCAGTGTCTAATCCAAAAGAAGTCAACGCCTAAGTGTCACCACTGCCACGGATACACCGTGGCTCTCTACGCATAAGCAGAATGTTTGAAATAATCTTTGAAATCTCTCAAGGGTAACCCCTCAAGCGGTTTAAAGATTCCGAAGATTCCGAAGTCCGCCATTGTATATCAGTATCAGAACCATTTAGCCAGATATATAATAAATTCCACTAGTTTGATAAGCCCAATTGTTTTATCCAGATATGAAACAAGTATTCGTGTTTCACCCACACAATAAACAACACATCCTGCACTATCGAAAGATGATAAAGCAATTGTACTAAATAAGCCAAGCTTGTACTGAGCGTTAACTAGGACCCTAAAATCCGATAATTTAGGTAGTTTTATTTAAGTAAATGCTAAGTAAGCCTATGTACAAGTTAATAGAAACAGAAATATCCAAGACATCCAATTTTACTGTATTAAATAAACGAGCGTATATTACATTGAACAACCTAGAGTTCCGGAAATTGATAGCCACAGAATACATACAATCTCTTTTTTAATATAGTGATATTTTGGATTGACAGCTAATTTAAACACGAACCTCTTTTATGAAATCACTAGTCCCCTATGTGTAGTTTTTTTGAATGTGTTTAAAGATTATCGTGGGAATCTTTTCGCGCTATGATTTTCTATGATTATAAACGAGGGTTAAACTTCAATAAATCTCAAAAAAAATACAAGCTGCTTTTGGGCAATCTGCTCCTTCGTTAACAACAATTACTTATTGGTTACGTGAATTTAAACATGGTCAAGAAAGCTTGAACGATGACTCCAGACCTGGCCGACTACCACCTGCAGTGACTCAAGAAAACGTCATCATGGTAGATTGGCTATTGCGAGAGAGAGAACAGACATATTACACATAGAGAGGTGCAGGCTGAGTAGTAACGTCGTATTCTCCAGGCCATTTTTCAGCTGTCAGCCAGGGTCCTCATTTTCGGGATCAGATGCATGCGTAGCGCGCAAACTGCCATAGGACATTGAAAACAACGACTTCTCCATTAGTTGTGGTTAACTTCGTTAGGTGGATTTTCCCAAGAGATTTTACGAAAACTCTTGAACATGTTAAAGAATTACCGCAGGTAAAGTGCCACACAATCGGTTTATTACTAGTACCTAGATAAGAACGGGAAGCGAGAGTCAAAATATTTTACTCACTGCCAAGGTTACACTAGCTTTTATACAATTCACACTACATACACATTACAGTCCACTCCTATCGATAAACCCAAAAAACATTAATTTCATTCGAATTACAGACACCTCCAAGTTTTTGCTCTAGTCAGAAACGATAGCAATGATAACTGCTAGAGCTGTAGTTACAATATTTAAACGAATCTGAAAATAAATAATATAAACTATCATCATCAACATTTCTATTCCCATAATTTTACTCGGGATCGGTAACATAGCAAAGAATTTTGTCTCATTTCGTTATGGCTGGCTTCCTACTCGATGACAGATTTCTTGATTAAGTAATCGTTTTGAAATGAAATAACGAAATAATTAAATTAGAATTAGAAAATATTCTCGGCAATGAAGCTACAGTAAGAGATACTGCATGTGTTAGATAGAAGAGCAGTCCAACAGAGGCCAAGGTCGCGTACCTACTAACACTCCTTTGTTCGGTGAGGAATCTAGAAAGAACCCATCGACTTGCCAAATGAGCAAACTAAAGCTGAACTGTTATACAGCTACTCTTTACTTTTGTTACACGGCACATGCACATGCGTTTCGGTTTTTATTATGATAACTATATTTAAAAAAAACGATCATGGTTACCAAACAATTAACGTTTTAAAATTAAAGATAATCGTTTATAATACTAAGTCTCGGGGGAGACTGACAAGAACACTCAAAACTAATTAATTGTTACTTTACTTTGCATTACTTATCACCGATTCACGATTATTATTGTATTTTGTTGGTCTATCACGTAGCAGACGGTTTACTTATACATATATGTCAAATACTCGTTTACAAACCAAACCGCATAAAAATCTTACTGATAACATACAGGACCTGAAGTCTTATTAAGGCACCTCGTCTCGCGGAGTGGTACATGTGAGTCTAGGGACAAACTTTTGTCCCTCAATGATGGATCGAAACTTTCTTGAAGCCTTTTTGAATACTTTTGAAGTCCTATCGTACGACATTCTGTGGAACTTTGACAGAGAAATGAGATTGTACGCAAATAGTTTCCTCGGAGAAACTTATTAGGTACGTACACATATTATGGTTATATATTTACTGCATAATTAAAGTAGGTAAACCAATATAAAAACTAAATGAAACAAAAATTAGTGTATAAATATATTACCCCTAATTGACATACGCAAACAGCGTGTGGTTTAGGGAGTCTGAGACATCAACCAATGCCATATCGAGTTTCTAAGGAATGGATGTAGAGCGTTATTACGACAATTGATCACTGAATATTTAACAATGCGTGTTATCAGTTATAATGGATTAAAGCACGTGTCAGTCTCTTTACATATGTACAAACATACATACATAAATATAGTCACGCCTGTTTCCCAGAGGGGTAGGCAGACACAATTGATCCCCATTTACTAATAAACACAATCATCAGCCTATCCCAGTCCACTGCTGAACATGGGCCTCTCCAATTTCACGCCACTTAGTTCGATCCATGGCTTCTCGCATCCAGCTCCTGCCAGCCGTCTTGCGCAAATCATCGCTCCACCTGGCTTGTGGACGTCCTACACTACGTTTGCCGAGACGCGGTCTCCACTCAAAAACTCGTTTACCCCAACGGCTATCGGTTCTTCGGCAAATGTGGCCAGCCCACTGCCACTTCAGCTTGCTAATCCTGTGGGCTACGTCGATGACCCTGGTTCTTTGTCAGATCACCTCGTTTCTAATGCGATCCCTTAGAGAAACGCCGAGCATAGACCTCTCCATAGCACGCTGAGCGACTTTGAATTTATGGACCGGTCGAACCGTAAGTGTCCACGTTTCGGCTCCGTATGTCATTACGGGTAGGACGCACGCATTGAAGACTTTCGTCTTTGGTACTGTGGAATCGACGATGAAAAGACCCGACGAAGTTTCCCAAACGCTGCCGAACCTAGCTGGACTCTTCTGTTCACCTCGTCCTCAAAGTTATTTCTAACTAACTGCAAAGTCTCTCCGAGGTATACATATTTTTAAACAATTTCGAGAGCCCCCTATGATGTTTCCAAATCCATGGGATCCTATTACCGATTCGCCGCATTGTACTCCCACTTTGGCGTTGAAGTCACCCATAACAACTTTGTAGTGGGTTTTAGAAGTGGAGTGGAGGGCCCTCGATATGTCATCGAACATATCCTCCACCTCATCGTCCGAGTGAGCCGAGGTCGGTGCGTACACTTGTATTACCTTGAGGCTATATCTCTCGGTAAGCTTGATAATGAGGTACGCTACCCTGTTCGACACACTGAAAATTTCCACAACGTTGCCAGAAAGCGACTTGTTTACCAGAAACCCCACGCCACCTTGGGATCGTTGGTCTCCCTCGCGGAAATACATCAGGTGACATGAGTCCGGGATTATGGTATTCTCCCCCTCTCTTCGGACTTTTTTTTTTATATATTTAAGCTGCCAAAATGACTCTGCCCTGCCTGATGGAAAGCATGAGTAGAATCCAAGAGTGGTGGTCACCATCCTCCATGCGAAAAAGAACAATGCAGCATGGTGACCCACACTATGGCGGCCTGGGGGGAAGGGGGATGGTGAGTGGGATAGGGGGCGTTGGATTGGGGTATGGGCCTCTGGTATCACTCACTCACTCGATGAAACACAGCGTAAGCGCTGTTTCACACCGGTTTTCTGTGAGGCCGTGGTATCACTCCGGTCGAGCCGGCCCATTCATGCCGAAGCGTGGCTCTCCCACGGTAAAACTTTTTCATTAGGACTTCACATAACCCTAAGATGTGCTACCTAATCTTCCCAAGTTCCTCCTCAAGTTGTACCAGATGCGAGTCTAGCCGTAACGTGCGGCCGTTGAATGTTGCCAGGGTCAGTCGTTTGTGGTGGCCTCCCGTAACCCGGTAATTCTTAGCACCCCCTGTCCCGCCGTAACCGTGGTCGCCACCATGACCAGGAATAGCGGGACTACCGGGATCTGAGGGCCGTGGCTTCTGTTCCTTACTCATGGAGGGGTTCAGCCCATAATCACCACGCTGGGCAGGCGGGTTGGTGATCGCAGGGCCTAACTTGTTGCACCGGTGACGCTGCTGCTATTGTATTTAGTTACGCCTTTTGGGATGGATATACCGCCATCGGTCGGTCGCCAGAGCCTCGTTTGTTATCTAGCAGGGTGCACCGCGTGCAGGTGAGGTTGGCTGGGGGCGAAAGATTGTGGTTCGCCCCCACACAAACACTATTATTATTATTTTTTTGCTTTTCGCCACATAAGTGTGAAACTCTTGTTCCTAGCTCTCAATACTGGTATACAAGTGCTGTCAATGCACCTGTATACAGTGGACTAAGTGGAGGATGGAGGGGGCGGTACGCCCCAGGTCTCTGGTCCTGGGAGGCCTCCAAACGGCCGCAAGCCCCCTTGATTAAATCTTAAATAAGCCTTTAAAAATATCTTAATATCTACCTAATATCTACTTATTTGTCTATAGGGCCTCCAACGCCAAACTTGGCATTGGAGGCCCTATAGACAAATAAGTACAGGCTGTACCACCGATAGTTTACATTGTTTAGTTTAAAATAACTTTTCTGCATTATCTATCTAATGTCCAGTTTCGGAGTTCTTTACTTTCATCATCTTTAAAATAGTACAGCCATCTATATTGTATATGCGGTACTAATATTCTTTTATATTGAACCCGTCTATACACGGTCAGGGAATTTCCGTCCCTGCGGGGAATCCCTGAACGAATGAACAAAGTAATATTCTCATACAAAGTACCTAGCTGACCAGTCCCGGTTCTAATTGTGATTTTATTTTGTGGTTTTTCTGAGAAATAAAATAGGATCAACAATTTCACCACGAATGGCTCAGTCGGCAAGAGCAAGGCAAGGATTGTCGGTATCGTGGCTATCGTTCCTATTTTTAGGATGCCGTATTCAACAAGGAACCCTTACAGTTCCGCCATGTCCGTCTGCCTGTCCATGGTTCAATCAAGTGAATGAAAACCTATTGGTACCAGAAATTTGGCATGGGTATTCACATTAACTACGCCGCCGACAATGTAGTGAAATATAATATTGAAAAAAAAATAGGATGATTCCCCTACGCGTGTACATATAAAGTGGGGATAATGTTTTTCTATTGGTCTATTCCATAGTGTGAGCTATCGTTGGATAGGTCTTTCAAAAATATTCGGGGCTTAGGAAGAATGTTTTTCAGTTTAATGAATTATTTGCATGAAATACATATAAATAATTTTTTTTTTCTAAATTCTTATTACATGCTTTTTTTAAACTAATTTTATTTTCCTAACTGTTTATGAAAGTTTAATTCAAACGTCAAATAAAAAATGTGAACCAAATAATAATAATGAAAATAAAATAATACTCAATCGTACATACAAAGTTGAAATTAATAAAAATCTTTTTACACTAAGGACCTCATTCAACTATGACGCCTCTGACGGGGTTAGTTTGCCATTGCCTATATATCTCACATTAATATTCCAATTTATCCCAAAATTAAAGTTTTCGAAACACAAGAAGGTCTGCAGTACACGGATGAGGCCATAGACTCGGCGGTGCCTCCCAACGGCATACTGATGCAGGATGCTTAGCGACCAGTGGCACAACATGAACAAGTACGTTGAGCTCGACATCGGCGAGAAGATAGACTGGTACAACATGACGGCTGACGACTTGTCAACGTGTTCAACAAAGTCAACGCAATCGATAGGTGGGTTAAGACACTACGTCGGTCAGTAATGACGCATCATTACTGACCGACGTTCTGACGGGTTACACTGTTAACGCGCGACATGAGTACTGTAGTACTATTGCTAAGGACTTACAGCCCCACGGTTTCGTCTATCAAAAACCTCGGTTATATTGAGGCTGATAGGCCCATTTCTATCAATAACCTCACCCTAAAGTGTCTGAGGTAAGCTAAAAGATCACTCGTGGATTGGTTCAGTCTAAAGCCATATTTCCAATCATTTAACAAGGTAACGGTCCACCAGGAAACGGTCTAATTCTTTGTTGATTACCCGTTTGAGCACTTCTCAGAGGATGGAAGTGACGGCTATAGGTCAGTAATCGGCCGGACTGGAGCGGAATTAGAATGAAGCATTTTTTTTATTGTGTTTTTTTATACAACACTTTTCAACATAACATTTATATCCACATAATAAAATTTGAATTTGTTACGGAGTTATCTAGTTGATAATTTACTTTTTACACCTTATTTATTGATGGAATTATCTATAGGATAATCTACACAAATATATAAAATAATAGAGTCTGTAACGGTGTTACCCTCAGGTTCTGCTAGTGCGAAATACATTGTAATTATTATAATTGTAAAGTGCGAAAAATAAAATGAATATCTACAAACACTGACCCAAACATAACCACAATTATTGAGTTGAACAAATAATAGATAGAATGACTATCAAAATATATATGTTTCCATTGGGAAACTTTTGTTATGTTAACTTTTTGTTTGTATTCGTTTCATTTTGGTATTACAATGACAGTTGAAGTTTATTGTTTGAAAGAAATATAGACCTTTTTCAACATATGTTTAAACTAGCTGTGGTTGCGCCAGTTGTCGCAGTGATTCTTTAAAGTGATATAACTTTTTATTTTTAAACATCTATTAACGACCTCCAATTGACATTATATTTTACATTGATTTGAGTGTTTGTGAAAGTTGATGAGCAAGAGAATATAGATGAAAAGAGAGTTAACAGCAACTTGAAGAGTGACAGAGAAGAATGAAAGAAGAAACTAGAAAAGAACAGAAGTTAATTTAAATAAAAGTCAATCTTCACGATGTTAACCTTATCGATAATATATAACTAACAAAATACATTGTTATAAACTAAGTTTAAATAAAACACTAGCAGATGGTATCTTTTACATGAAATAGCAAACTAGAAGAGTGGCCATTTCGACAACTTTTGCATAAAAAAGTAAATGTCAAACTTAGTGTCCTTGTCAAAAAATTATGATATAAAGTCCTGGTCTCAAAATTTGTCCAAGTAAATGGTCGTGGTATAACTATGTACTTATTAAACAGTATTTATGGAACCCGTGCTGTATAGTCACTCGCCACAGGCGACACTTTGATCCATGAGGTTATGGCAGGATGCAAATGCAATTATGGTGAGCATTCACATAGTCTTGCCATCGTATCGTATATATGTGATCAGGATATAACACTTTTGGGGCTACTGCCTAAGATAAAACTAATACCTAATTTGTTTGAATAAAAATGAATCTCCAAGTGTGCTGCTAAGCGCAAAACTCGAGTTTATGTCGATCAGTTTGTTTTTGTTTATATTGTGGCGACTTCCACATACAACGCAACAACATAAAATACATAACAGCGCCATCTACCGAAGAAACGACGAACTACGGAGCAATGAAGAAAACTAAGAAACTACCAATCCTACATCGCGCAATAGAAGTTCTCGCGCCGATTAACACATATACAACTTCCCAACATCAACCGTTGGGCAGTCCCCCACAATATATTTAATATTGTTTTCAGTATATGTTTTTAATGCAGCAACAGAAATACATCACCGGTTTTTCAACAATCTAGCTATCGTGATTCATGCGAGGCAGCCTGTGAGAGACTGACGGACAGGCAGACGGGCAACGAGTCTTATTGATAGGGTGTTGTTTTTACCCTCTGGGCACAGAGCTCTAAAGACGTAAAAACTTTTTTTTTTGTTTTGGCCTGCGACAAGCCAATAACTTTTGACGGAAAGAAGTCTGTCGGGGTAGCCAGTAACTAATAATATCCTTAAAGATCTCACAAAGTGGGCAATATCTATACTATGGTAAACAGGCAGCTAATATTATATACCGTGGGAGAGCCACGCTTCGGCACGAATGGGCCGGCTCGACCGGAGTGATACCACGGCCTCACAGAAAGCCGGTGTGAAACAGCGCTTACGCTGTGTTTCATCGAGTGAGTGAGGATACCGGAGGCCCATACCCCAATCCAACGCCCCCTATCCCCCTCACCATCCCCTTTCCTTTTTCCACCATGCTGCATTGTTCTTTTTCGCATTGAGGATGGTGACCACCACTCTTGGATTCTGCTCATGCTTTCCATCAGGCAAGGCAGAGTCATTTTGGCAGCTTAAATATAAAAAAAAATTAAAAATAAACAAATTACACCCAGACATAGAAAAAATAAACGTGATCCTCACACTTAGATTTGCCCCGGATTAGTCATAATCACGAACTGGATCTAGTCAGGATCAATTAACTACTAGACGAACTACTAGACCAACAGACTCCTTAAATATTCTCATCGTCTTCGGTCCGTTGCAGTCCTCAGCTGGACATAAACTTATCTTAAGGCACACAAAGCCCAGTTTGTTGCTTCTTGCATCCAGTTACCGCTAGCTCTTTTACACAAGTCGTTCCGCCATCTGAAAAGAGTATATCCCGCACTACGTTGACCAAAACGCGGTATCCACTCCAGAACACGCTTACTCCAGCGGATATGTTCGGCGACATTCCATTGCATTCCATTCCATTGCGACACTAACTTTCAGAGCTATATATGAATTTATAGCCAAACGATAGTACTACTTTTGTCCGCGGCTTTGCCCGCGCGTATCTCGGTTAATACGATAAAAAGTAGCCTAGGTCCTCAAGAATCAAAGTATTTCCATACCAAATTTCGTTAGAATCTGTGTAACGGTTAAGCCGTGAAATCGTGACATACAGACAGAGTTACTCACGAATTTATAATATTGTTGTGGATTATTCCATAATTGGTAGTGAAGTACCAATACCGTTTCGTAGGAGAATCAAGTATTATTGGTTCACCTGTGTGTTTCTTTGTTTGTTTGTAACCGATTTTTGTAAGTGTGCTTTATTAATATTTTAAACTATTCACATAACGTTTATTAGAGGATTAAGTGTATTAGAGGAACATTTATTAGTCACAATCAAGTCGATAATAGTTTTTTTCACAGTTATCTATTTGTATCTATTTTATAAAATTTTAACTTAAAGTTTATGCTTTAGTTTCATAAAATTGGGAATGAGTTTATACTCATTCCCAATTTTATGAAACAAAACAATGCTACGTCTGTACGTAATTATTAAAGAAATTAAACCGATAAGTCCGTTATAAATAAAATTAAATCCACAAGTAGGGTAGTGGGTTCGATTCCCTAATTACAAATATTGTAAGAAAGCACTGAAGAGGAATCGAAATCGTACGGTCTTGTATGTAGGCACTCGCAACAGTAGAACGTCTGTAGGCGACGAGCGGCGCAGTGTCCACTGATTAAAAGTATAAAGACGACGAGCGGCGTTCACGGGGTGAAACGTACGAAGGCGACGAGTTTGTAGGCAGCGCGGTTTCCACGTCTCCAGTCGAGTAAGGTGAACTTATAACTTCACAGTGGGTAGGACGTAGGTAGACGACGAGCTGGATAGGCAGCGCCGCCTCCAGAGGGTGAACTTAAATCTTCACAGAAGGTAGGACGTCTGTAGGCGACGGGCTGTTTTGGATAGGTAGCGCGGCCACTAGAGGTTACAATTTTGTTGTCAAAGACGTTTATTTTCTCAAAATACTACAATAATCAGTTACAGAAAAAATATACTTTTAAAACAAATATATACCTAATTTGCGTAGCTAGCAGGCGCTCATAGCCCAGTTGCACTCGGTGATTAGAAACAATCATCGAGGGTAAGTAACGATGGCGCGGTCAGTACCTGGATGGGTGACCGCTAGTGGCATGCTACCATGAGCGTCTCCGTGATTCGGAGGTCACGTTAAGCAGTCGGTCCCGGTTGTTATCATACGATAACAGTCGTGAAGCTTAGTTGGAGGCCTTCGGGCGGCTTAAAAACATCCAGCGGCAAGATTTACGTAACCACAACGTATTCTTGCCAGTCCCCAACCCGCACTTGACCATTGTGGGGACGTATGACCTTAACCCTCTCCTGAGAGGAGACCCGAGCCCAGCAGTGGGACATTATGGGTTGTTTTTTTTGTTTGTTTGTAGCTAGTAAAGTAGATATTTTTTAGATAAGTGGGAAGTACAAATATCTTTTATAAGATTGTAAGGTGAAAATGTTAATGAAGAAGTAATATAATAATATATAAGTAATATAAAATAATAGAAGTAATATAATAATATATATAATAGTAATATGTCTACTAAGGCCTATGACTAAGTAACATGTCGATCGATATTAAACATTTTGTTAGTTTAAGAATTTAAGACGACAACATTTTAAGAGGTTTAATTTGTTGTTAGTATATCAATTAAATACTAAATAGGCAGAATTTAGTGTTATTATATGTTGCGTAATGTACATAATATTTGTGTTTTTTTAATTATAATTTACATTTATCTCATCAAGTGCATAAAATAAAAATACCTGTATTAGTGTATGTTTTGTATGTTTGGTATTAGACGTAGGGTTAGTATTAATATTTAACGTTCAAAATTTTAAAATTGTATTTTTAAGATTTTATAGCGAAACATCCTTTAAAATGTGGATTTTCAATAAGCTTTTAAATGTTTTAGCTTCTTATATCTTTAAGCATTTTATTATAATTTTGAGTTTCTTCTTATAGAATACTCTTTTCCTAGTAATTTGTCCTAGGCATATGCAGACAGATGTTATTTTACAACTAAAAACCCCGACCACGGGGTTACAATTCACTTAGGGTTTTATAGTTATTAATTTTATACTATCATGGCACCAGAAAAACACCTCCACAATTGGTGCATGATGTTAAGAAAATATATTTGAATATAATATTCGTACAACGAATTATTTTCAAACCAGGGGTACGTGTGGCTGACATGAGCCCCACGTGACAAACCTCCGAAAAGAGCGAGAACGCACCGCTCCGACCGTTACTCATCGCGCTGGTTTACGTTAATTTTATCGATATTGAAGGTTTAGTAGTAAGAGTTTAGTATCTCAGCATTGTGACAACTTACAACACAAATATACAACTTACAAATTATCTTTAAGTCTTTCAAATTATCAGACCTCTGCTACTACACTACTATACTATACTAATATCACACCTTAATGCAGTTTTTATCAACAGACAGCGTGATTCAAGAAACTGCTGAAAACCGCGTTAAAATCTATTGACTAGTTTAAAAGATCTAAACAAACAAATTGTGGAAGCGACTTGACTTTATACGATGTAAAATAATTTACTTACACTAAGTGCAGTTAAGAATAAATTCGCAAGTCACGTTCATATTGGTATGATGCATAGGACTTATAATGGTATAAATATTTTTAAACCATGCACACAAAAAATGTCGAGCACTCACATATAGCGATGAGACGTACTTGCAAATCGAAATACCAGGGCTTCTAAGTACGAGTACAGAAAAATACCAGGGTCAAAAACCAGGTTTTAAAAATACTTGAAAGTATTTATGAGTATCAAAGATTTTTAAGTATTAATATATTATATGAATAACGAATCGGGCTCCTATCCTGGACGTTTTTGACACGCAGATTTGTACGATACTTTGCACATCTTACATTTGCTTTATTTTCTCCTTGGACCACAAAATGATCCCACGCTAAACTTTCTTAGGAGCCACACTTATAGATTTGTACGTAGATAATTACCTATTTTACTATTAAATATTAACGACAATAGCCTATGATTTATCTGTATACAAAAACACTATTAACCCACTATTATTTACAGTTTGAAAATCGTTATTTCCAACTAATAAACATAATAATGTTCAGTTTTATTTATTAACGTACTTAAACACTAAAATAAAAGTTTATAAAATCGACTTTCAATTCAATAAACACGTGAAATTGGAAGTTAACTATTCAAAAAATAGGTCACGTTCAGTAAGGTTACGCATTAAGTTCAAAAGGGTGAAAGGTGCGTAATAATCAAAAAATATTTTATAAATGCACGTTTACGCAATTATGCTCCTAATTTTGTTTCAGTTATGTTAGCTTATTTGGTTAACAAGTTCCCGAACCGATTGGATTGCATATGCATTAAATTTTCGGTTCAAGCATTCGGTTTTCATCGGAAATACTCGGGCGCCGCAACCTACTACCTGCGCGTCAATGCGTCGAGCCCCGAACGTACTGGTAGAGACGCGACGGGTCCAGCCTGGTGCACAAACTTAAAATTTGAAAATACTTGCACAGGAATTCGACCCGTAAATTATGACAAATAACGAGCAAAATCGTATAGGTAAATAAATACATTGAAGTTCAAAGTATTTTTAATTCATAAATCGCCGCCGTACTTAAAAGTAAATACTTCCATCTCTTCAAATTTGAAAATACTTGCATAGGAAATCAACCCGTAAATCTGGACAAGACAAAAAAACACTTTCAAGTTCAAAGTATTTTTTTATTCACAAATCCGATTGTGTGTTTTATTTCTGTTAAGATATGAATCATTTTCCTATGCGTGTGTTTTAAGTTTTTTAGCTACTGACCTCAGCACATGTACTTTCATATACGTGGAAGTATTTTTTTGTCGTACCAGGCCGCCGTACTTAAAAGTAAATACTTCCATCTCTTCAAATTTGAAAATACTTGCATAGGAAATCAACCCGTAAATTTTTACAAGTAAGGAGCAAAATCGTATAGATAAAAAAATACTTTCAAGTTCAAAGTATTTTTTTATTCACAAATCCGATTGTGTGTTTTATTAATGTTATGATATGAATCATATTCTTATGCGTTAGTTTTAAGTTTTTGAGCATCTGACGTCAGCACAAATACTTTCATATACTTGCAAGTATTTTTGCTCGTACCAGGGCGCCGTACTTTGAATTAAAACCTGGTTTTAAAACCTGGTAGCGTAAATACGTTTCATCTTTACTCACATATGGTGACTCACGATCACAGCTTAATTTTTACAGTAACACAACAGAAATAAACAATTTCAATGTATATCAACGAATCAATATCATCTTGATTTGATTTACTTCTGTCCTGACTTGACTGACACACTTCTTTTGACTCCACACTCTTCAATTGAACTATGGTAAAAATAAAATACTGCAAATATTTAAAACTGATAATAATTATCAATGTATACCTTCTTTATATCCTTCAGTTAGAAGTGGTTTGCGAGAGGAAATTTCTAAGAGATAACCAGAGTGATAGATTACGAAAGAACGCAAAATCAATTCACATTCCCCAACGATGGCAACAAGTAACAGTCGTTCCCAATGGCGTTAAAAGCACACAGCTTCTTATTCTGCCAATAGGTTGCTTAAAATATCTATAACATTTTAAGCTGTCGTTATTTAGTACCAAAATATTATAACAAATACGTGTTGTAAAATAATACCGAAGAATGATAAATTTTTAAACCAGATGTATTGTTCTTCTGTTGTCGGGCGCACTCTGTGTATACACGCTGTATCCCCACACATATGGCATGCGCGCGCGCTTGTTATATGGCTCATGTCATCGCTTTTCGTACACCGCCGGTTTTAAAGAAATGTTTACTCATCGCTGTGGTATTCTACAAGCGTTGGACGCAGTATTTTGAATGTAGTGACGTATTCGACGCGTGGGGGACTTATCGTACCCGAGTCTATTCAATAATACCACATCAGGTCCAGTTTTTAGTTTATTTGTGACTTGTTTCTTGTCCGAGGCGGTTGTTGCGGTTAATTTATTTATACAAGCGGCTATCATGTACGACACTATAAGGAATCAGGTATTTAATCTTTATTTCTTTATTCTATGCGATTTAAGGCTGCGCAAATTTAATTTAGTTGTAGATCAAATATGCATTCTCTCTCTCTTAATAAAATTTACTGTCGTTTATTTGTATGTTATATTCAATTGATTAACTATGTTTTTTTAATAATTATATATACCTATTTTAGATAGTTCTGAATTTGTATTGTATAGATTTAATAAAGTGTTAGAAACAGATACATGACATCCACATTTTGAATGTTATGCTTTTGGGCACATTTCCAGATTACGTGTTATTATACTGTTAAAGAATTTCCTTACAAATAACCCTATAGAACATTCCCTGATCCGGATTGAAATCTGTGCGGTACTATGTACGTAAAAGAGGAGACCCGAGCCCAGCAATGGGACATTATGGGTTGTTGTTTGTTTGTTTAGCTTTTTTTATGGAATAGAGGTCAAACGAGCATACGTATCGCCTGATTGTAAGCGCTGTATCAAACCGGTTTTCATGCCATAGAGTGGCTCTCACACGGTAGTTTAGTCACATTAAATAACCTTGTTTTATTACAAACTGCTCGCTGATGAACCTTACAGCTAAAAATGCCAGTGCGTAAATTAATATGCACTAGCGATGATAAATTAATTATTAGTTTTAACATAGAACAAATAACAATACAATACAATAAAACCTTAGGCTTCACAATGGTAGGAAAATCACCATGTTGTAAGGAATAAACAGCCTATAAAAACAATAGCGTAAAATCGAACTTGGGATAAAATGGTTGCAATATCCACTCGTTCCTTGTTTCCTACCCTCGAAGAGCCATTCTGGACTTGGACTATATAAAATGGACTTCAGCTCATGTGGTTTTGGGCGATTCGTCCAAAACTGGTGTTAACAATTTTATTTCTTCGTTCGTCTAAAAGCCAGCCATTGAATAAAGGCATTCAAAGAGTGAGAAACCACGACAGTCTCCACTCGTCCATACTCTTTTGCATACCAGGTTACCGATCTGCTTATTTGCTCCATTCATTTATCACAGTTTCATGAGGTACAGACCGGAGTTAAATTATTATTACAGACGACTTTTTTAGTTGAACTGATCCTTCACAAGAATATCAACAGTTCCTTAAGAAATTTCAGGCTCATTAGAATGATGGAACTTAACGATTACGATAAACTGATCAAAAATGTTGGTTGATCTGAGGCAGAAAATCGTAATGAAAATAGGTAGAACTAAGTAGGTACTTGTTTTATTACATTGTATAGTAGTAGCAATGAAACTAAATACGCTCATTTATACCGTGGGATAGCCACGCTTCGGCATGAATGGGCACAGAAAACCGGTGTGAAACAGCGCTTACGCTGTGTTTCATCGAGTGAATGAGGATACCGGAGGCCCATACCCCAATCCAACGCCCCCTATACCCCTCACCATCCCCTTTCCCCCCAGGCCGCCATAGTGTGGGTCACCATACTGCATTGTTCTTTTTCGCATTGAGGATGGTGACCACCACTTTTGGATTCTGCTCATGCTTTCCATCAGGCAGGGCAGAGTCATTTTGGCAGCTTAAATATTAAAAAAAAAATCTACGTTAATTCACATTCTGTGGCTGCTCATTGTTTGTTTGTCTTAATCATAACGTCTGCTGTAACCCATACAGAGTAGAAAGTTAAGAAAGGTCGCGTTATAGCGACCTTTGATTCAGTTTACCCACTAAAATGTAATATTTAATCATAAAATTATAAAAGGTAAATTCTCCACCACGAGTAGAGCAGAGATCGTGTTAAATGAGGATTTAACTTTTTTTTATCAAACGTGCCTAAACAATATGTGCTTGTGAGTAATGTTCTTTTTATATATAAATATAAGAATAAATTACTCACAATAGGACTTGATATTTAGAAGTCTTGGGGTTTATTTGTACAAGAAGTACATGCAGACAGTAAACTGCTTATTTTTATATTTGTGTAAATTAAAAATTGATAACTATATATATATTTTTGTCAAAGTTCACTCGCAATGCGAACTTTGACTTTAGTTATCAACTATCCTATTGACAAAAATAAGATATCAAAAATGTATTCAATTTAAAATATAAGTTAATTATTGATCTTCATAAAATTCTAACTCACATATTTGTATAAATAACAATTTAATGATTTAAGATTGATTAATTATCATATTCCATGATCTTCAATATTAAAATGAATAACTCTTCGTAAGTCTAAACCAAAACTTGAGAATAATAATAATATTTATTGATCCATACAAAGTGTTTACAAATCTGGTACCCATAACACAAGTTAAATCTTAACATGGGTGCCAGAGTTCAGCTACACTTGTGCTCCGAAAATTTGTAGTTTTATTTTTCTATGTACAACTTTGAGTTTTTGTTATCTGGTTTTAAATAAATTATCTTATCATAAAAAAAATTGACAATTTTTATAAGATCTTAAAAATACATGATTACAATGTACCGTTTGTGTCTTATTAGCCTCCGCTGCTGAACTAGGTTGGAAACCTGTGCTTCAGCATACGGCGCCTCTCCCTATCGGTCATGTACATTAACTCCAGTTTATAACATAGTTCCAGTACATAATCTTATTTATTCGTGTTAACTTTAAATCTATTTGGCGATTAAAAAAATTATAAAGCAAAACAATTACTTAAAACTAAGATGTATGTGTGTATTGGTCCTTTGGGTGTGTTAAGTGCAGTGATGAATGGGTGTGTGTATAGTTTATAACCTTAATCCCTTAATCCTACTTGACTAGACGATTGGCCTAGTGGTTTCAGTGGTCGCCACACCGCTTCTTACTGCGCCAAGTGTTGTGGGTTCAAATCCTACATGGGACAACACTTTGTGTGATCCATAAGTTGTTTTTCTAAGTCTGGGTGTACTTTGTGTCCGTTTCATGTTGTGTCCGTTACTTGTCAATTCTAAGGGGTGTGACGCCTTTTTTTTCCTAGAGCGGAAATCCCCTCGGATACCACCTGGTGAACAGCACGCCGTCTGGGGTACTATTAGCCGGGGCACCAGGTGCACCCTAGAAAGGCATGCCCTGGAACCCCGACGTACCTCGGGCCACCTACTGTTCGTATATGGCACCCTACTGTGTGGTAACCTCGACGTTACCGTTACTATTTCCCTTGCCGTGCCTCCACTCGAGCCTGCTTCTGCTAGGATGACACATAGCCTTATCTGTCACCCTTAGGCTTGCGCTTATGGAGGACGTAGATCACTCTGGTATCTCCGGCACCCGAGTCGCCTGCGATACCTGGCCCTTTAGCGGGTCTGGCGGGCCGGTAGAGTTTTAGACCTCTCCCGGTCCCGCTCCGCCGTTTCCTTGGCAAGCATAACTTGCTCGCAGAAAGAAACGGCGGAGTTCCACGCGCTCTCGCTCCGCAGCATGGCCAAAATCATGCTACCGAGCGAGAGAGCCCGCACTCCGATGGCCGCCACGAGATCACGCCTCGGCTCGTCCCACGCCGGACATTCTGCGAGCGTGTGGAGCGCCGTGTCCACGGTCTGGCCGTCGCAGTGGTGGCATTCAGGCGTTGGCTCCTTGCGAATCAGATACAGGTGATCTCCGAAGCATCCTTTTCCAGTGATCACCTGCGTCAGTCGATATGAGAGGGTCCCGTGACGTCTCTCAAGCCAATCCTCCGTAACAGGTCTTACCACCACAATATTGGTGTGTCCAGCGCTCGGTTTTCCAAGTCGTTCCTTCCATTCCTCCACGAGGATCTGGCGGAGTTGGGATTTCTGATTTTCGATTACTCGAGTCTGAGGACTCCTACCCAACTCCCGCGCCTCCTTGCGCCACTGATATAGAGCTGCAAGGGCTCTCGCCTCCAGGTCCCATGGTGGAGTTCCAGCCAGGAGACTTTCGTGCGATACCCCCTTATGATTCTCATGGCTAGCACCCGTTGCGGACGTCGCAATATCGTGATAGTGCTGACCCTCAGAGCCTCCGCCCACACTGGGGCCCCATAAAGGGCCATGGACCGCACAACCCCCGCATAAAGTCTCCTGCAGGAGTCATCGGGCGCCCTCATGTTTGGCAGCAACCGTGCCAATGCACGCGCTGCGCCAACCAGCTTGAGGACCAGACTTCAGAAGTGGTGTCTGAAGTCCCATCGGCCATCGAGCACGAGCCCCAAATAGCTCATAGAAGGCTCGACGCCGATGCGAGTGAAGTGGCGTGGCCCCTATTTGGAGCCATTCTGCGAGTGATAGCTTGTCATCTGTTTCTATCTTGAACAGTATGTAGGGAAGTATGGGTCGTAGTGCCGAGAGTAGGGTAGACTTGGTAGACCCAGCGCAACGGGCTTCGGCCTCCAGGTTTTTCCCCTTAACCTTTTCTTTTTTATGATGACTTAGATCATATCGTTTATTACATAATTTACCAAGTACACAATAGAAGTATTTATAAAGGTTAAAGAATCTTTATTTTTTCAAAATAATTTACAAAAACTTATTTATATAAAACAAAAGTAGGTAGTGAAATATATTTTGCACAAGACTGTGAACTTAAAACACACTTGAACACAATAAAAACGATTAACTCAAGCAACTTAACCAAAGATGTACGATATTTTTTAAACTAGACGGGACATTCGTATTGTAAATATAATCTCCCACATTTTATTATTATGTGCGCTAATAATTATTATACTTTGTAAATTCTGAAACTTTCTGTTCGTATATAATTAGTAACACAGATGAACATTATATACATTTTTAAATGTGTCAAGAAAGATTGTAATGTATTAATTTCTAAGTAGCTACTGCTAATCAATTTAGTATCATTTTAATATATTTAATGTTTATTATTATCTGTTATATATTAAATATATTTACTTTTTTTGTTGTTCGTCACGCATGCATACTTAATCATAAACATTCTTACAATATGTTATATACATATATATATTTTAAACTGTAATTGTTTCGATTATGTGAATATTCAACAATTTTTTTAAATCTAGTCAGTGCTGTGGCTTTTTTATATTTTTAACGATAATGTATTGTATATCTTGACTCCTTTAAATTCAATATTCTTTCTGCCATAGGTCGTTCTAGGTAGACGAGTCACAATATGACTTGCGTTTCTTAGTTTCATTTTTTAACGGGTATAGTTTGTTATAAAAGATAAACTTGTATGCATATTCCTATTTAATATTTTATATAACAGAACACAAGTGTAATATATGTAAATCTGCTTTTTGTCGTTATTTTGGTTTCTTCATATATTTTATTCATAGAAGTAGACAAATAGTAGTTAAAAAGGACCTTTACTAATTTATTTTGTGTGCGCTGCAAGTCATCTGAAATAGTTTGGTTTACTGTTCCCCATATTTCAACTAGGTTGTCTAAGTACGGCTTGACTGTATATAAGGTATTTAACTTTGTGTGGCATACATTTAGTTATAGTGAAGAGGCAACCCGTTACTGAAATTAGTTTATTTTTAATTTATCTATTTGTGGTTTCCAACTCAAGCGAGTGTATAGAGTGAGGCCAAAATATCTTTCATTTGTCTTTCTCTAAATTGTTTCAATTGTCAATTCTTCTATTTTTAATACATACAACGTTCGTAACTCTAATCCACTGAACTCGGTGAAAATTTAACTAAAATGAATAGGAATAGATAATGAAAAGTTTCTGCTGAATCAATCAATGTCAACATATCTATATTAATGCTTTCGTAGCCGTACATTCTTGACTCCACGGTTGGCCTAGTGTCCAAGTGTTGTAAGTTTAAATCCCATGTGGGTCAACACTTTGTATGATCCACAAAATGTTATTCTGAGTCTGGGTGTTCCCGCCTCCCGCAACCCAGGATGTATAATCCTAAAGCGGGAGTTTTCTTTTTTTTTAAAGTTACTCTCCATCTAACACCTCAATCTTTTAATAATGCAACTTTATGATGACTTTACATTCTTCTTAGGTATAAAAATATTTTAAGATTAGGTATGATAACTTATAAGTGTAAAAATAACTTATGCGTTTAAACAGAGATTCCTGAGGAGGAAAGGTTGTTGCTCCCACAGCATTGCTAATGACTTTTCACTGCATTATCATCGGAAAAATAAATATTTTTAGAAGTTACAAAGCTGTCCATCTATACTTGAAATGTTCTTTGTCCTTTAAAAAAAACAAGAATTTAAGACAAATTTAAGTTGACTCTTTAAATTTTTGTACGACACATAAGAATTCTCTGAATGTCAACTTCAAAGCTGAACGTGTCCGCATGATGAAATCCAGGATCCGACCAACTCTGCTTCAAGTCGAGATGGGATCTGACAAATTCCTGTCAAACCTGGAAAACCGATTTGTTGCCATGGAAACCACGCTGCAGAAACTACAAGAGATGCTGAACGATCTGGCTGACTCTTCTGTGCGTATCGGCCTGCGGATGAACTTGGACAAGACCAAGGTCATGTTCAATGAACATGTACTACCGGAACCGGTTGCGATACACAGTGCCATTCTCGAAGTTGTTCAAAAATATGTATACCTCGGACAGACTTTGCAGTTAGTAAGAAACAACTTAGAGGACGAGGTGAACAGAAGAGTCCAGCTAGGTTGGGCAGCGTTTGGGAAATTTCGTCGGGTCTTTTCATCGTCGATCCCACAGTGCCTAAAGACGAAAGTCTTCAATGCGTGCGTCCTACCCGTAATGACATACGGAGCCGAAACGTGGACACTTACGGTTCGACCGGTGCATAAATTCAAAGTCGCTCAGCGTGCTTTGGAGAGGGCTTTGTTCGGAGTTTCTCTAAGGAATCGCATCAGAAAAGAGGTGATCCGACAAAGAACCAGGGTCATCGACGTAGCCCACAGGATTAGCAAGCTGAAGTGGCAGTGGGCTGGCCACATTTGCCGAAGAACCGATAACCGTTGGGGTAAACGAGTTCTTGAGTGGAGACCGCGTCTCGGCAAACGTAGTGTAGGACGTCCACAGGCCAG
>PKRV01000323.1:126961-145022 GCA_003709505.1 Hyphantria cunea
GTGGCAGTGGGCTGGCCACATTTGCCGAAGAACCGATAACCGTTGGGGTAAACGAGTTCTTGAGTGGAGACCGCGTCTCGGCAAACGTAGTGTAGGACGTCCACAGGCCAGGTGGAGCGATGATTTGCGCAAGACGGCTGGCAGGAGCTGGATGCGAGAAGCCATAGATCGAACTAAGTGGCGTGAAATTGGAGAGGCCTATGTCCAGCAGTGGACTGCGATAGGCTGATGATGATGATAAGAATTCACACAACCCACCTGCTAGTCGCTTATTTTTCATCTCTCGCTCTTTTGATTTGCTCGTTGACGCTCAGGATTCTAATTTTTGGTATCAATTTTTGAATTCTTTGCCTCCTCGGTCATCAAATTGAGCACACGGTTAAAAAGCAAATTTGCACTCTAGTATAACAAATAACTATTTAAATTATATTTATATTTGTTGTCAGGTTTGAATAACATAGATTAAAATATAAAATAAAAGATATTACTATTGCTGTGGAAGCAATTGTTTTTAATTAATTAATTTAACTCAACTAAGTGTATTTAGTTTGTGGTGTATAAACTAAACACCTATGTGGCAATTTTATTAAAATTCGTAATGTCATAACAAAGTACCTATTGCTCACTGACCGACCTAGCTTACCTCTGTAGCTAAAGTAAGACATTCAGAGGGACCCGCCTGCCTACAAGCGATAGTAGGTGACCATGTGTTCCAGAGATTTTATTTCTAGGTTACACCTGGTTTCTCGGCTACTTGTTCTGGTCGGTCGGCTCAAGCCCCACATAATCACTAGAGGGTGGAATCAGATTTTTTTTGATTATAGCAAACCTACAATGTAAAGAGAACTTATCGTGGATAACGTTCTGTATTCCGGACTACTTGTTTAACAAAATTCGTGTTCTGTTTCAGAATACAAATTCAAAAACATTATAACAACATAATAACATAATCACCTATTTACTGAGACAATCGGTATTTTTTTATTCAAGGGGCGTAACAACGAATTGGTGCCACATAAATCACAAAGAGATGTGATTTGAATAATATAGTCGTAAATTAGTTATTATATAAAACTAGATGAGTCCCGCGATGTTACCTGCGGTATAACTTCACCCGTAGGTAACGTCGCAATCAATCAATTCTTCGTTCTAATAAATGTTATTACTTTTTTTTTTATTTGAGCCATTCTCGAATCTTCGGAAATAGTATCAGAGTCACAAAAAAAAACATTAAAATCGGTTCAGCCATTTAGGAGGAGTTTAGCACATACACGCGCACAGAAGATTTATATATATAAAGATATAACTGTTAGTACAAAGTTCGTTTTAAGTGTCCCTTAGAAGACAGGTCCAAGTAAGGGTTGTTGATGATGACGATGATAGCTCAGCGTATGTGCCTATTGTTTAGTAACATTTTATGGATGTTATGGCGCTCCATAAAAGTAACCGAAAATATCGGATAACTACCCGGTAATAAAAATAAATTAATAAATCTATTTGAATCTGTAACTGAATCTGCACTAAACTTGCCAGTAATATCGGATATAAGAGGAGATTGACTTACACTTTCTTAAAATTGTTTGTTATGTACAGACATTATATTAGACTTGGTTTAATGAGCACATTTAATCAGTAGCAATAGTATTTTGTAGTCAACTTCAACTATAAATTGAAAAAAAAAGAATGATCTTTCATATTTGGCTTCATTGTTAATGGACCAATTTGAACTATGAATGTACAAGATTATCTTACCCGCATAGGTCTACACATATATGTACTATCTCCGACAAACTGTCCTACAGTTTGGCAGACTTCAGACTGTAACATATGTAATTTAAATAAAATAAATAAAAAAAAAATCATATACTCATCACCTTTTCTAACACAATTCAGTTCATATCTAATTACAACTACTTGTTCGATACCATCAACTAATTGAAAATCTGTACCTTACATATTATCATCTTCACACTATTACCTTGTAAAGAAATGTAACTACTTGGTATACGGCAATGTAATGGAATGTAAAAATGTAATGTAAAATGTATCACACATTCAACCCCAGTTTACATTATAAAATTATGGGTTCAAAAATTAAGGGTGGAACCATAAGTGCTCAGATTTTATCAAGAAATACCTGTCATTTAAATTGTAGCACAGATTAAAACAGCTAATACAATATTGAACTATTGTATGATGGAACTGTCGATAAAAACATAGAGATTTCAACTAATGCTTCTCTCAATCAGCTATTGTGAGGCCACCTAGGACATATTCATCTCTATATTAATAAGATAATCTTCCACATTTATACTTCCTTCCGGCTATAATGTCTTTCTTTCATCAAGAGGACGAAACAAAAAAATATAATACGTCTGCCTTAGGCGTCTTAAGATTAATTTACTTTGCCATTGACGTCAAACTGTCATTTTATTTTCAGGTTAATAGCATGTTTGGAAAATTACGTCACAAATCAATTACAGTGAAGTGACTTTAAAGCACATCAGATTTATTTTTATCTCTATCGGGAATTTTCGAAAGTGACTAAAATGATCGATAGCATAACATAAGAAATGAAAACATATTCTTGTTTGGCAAATTGGTTTGATCATCCAGTTAATCATTTAAAGCATATGAGTTTTTGCAATTATTTTGGCTTGCTTTTGATGACTATTAAAGTCGCCTCCCACGATGCTTGATAGTACGGATAAAAACAGATCACGCATGTCGGACGCTTTTGCGCACTTTTCTCACATCGTGCTAAAATTTCTTCGACTTTACGAATTTCCACACGTCTATAAAAACCTGTGAGATGTTTCACATGTTTTCAAGGTCGATACCCTAACACTTTCAAGGCCTCTGAGAAACATATTTATGCACGTTGTTGTGAAATGCAAATCAGACGAACGCGGAAAAGTATTTTAAGAAAGACTACACATGTGTGAAAGTGTTATGTTTACTTGTATCTATATAACGAGTGTATCTATTTTTCTTTATGTGTGAGTAATCCCTAAAACTGAAGTGTTAGCCAAGCATACGTAGTGTTTCCGTGAGTGTATGAGCGATATTCTAATTATAATGTATCCTGTATGGAGAACACATCACTCAAATATTCATGATAAATTCTGAAATTGTGATGAAATTTGCTGCCATATTTATTAAGAAATATTTGAGGTTAAATACCGTTCCTTGGATATACACATTTCTTTTTACGTTTATTTATAAACGGAATGAAATCATATAAACCTTAATATCGGCGGGAAAATAAGCATTTAAAAGTTAATTACTTTCTTCTCTGCCTTTTTTAGACGAGGTTCTCACTTCATTCTAAACATTTTTATATTTAAAGCTAAACACAAGGTTCAACATTTTTTTTTAGTTTGTGTTTTTATTATAAAGTCGCGTCGATAATGCCGTTTTTTAAACTTTGTAAGGCGAAGTTTTCTTACCTCGTTCTACTGTAACAGTAGCCACGGTATAATAAGCTTGGTTCTATGCAGACCCAACACTTAAAATCATCTTTATTAAAATTGCATACCTCCAAGTTAAATTTTGAAACGCTATCGTTGTCACCAATGAATGTATACGGGTATACATGACAGATAATGTATTTAGATATTAACATTAAACTATTTTAAAAGTATACACATATCAGTACCGATATAATGAGCAACTGTTAATTTCATTGTTTAAGGTACAAAAACCTCATATCTATTACCTAAGCATTTCATAAAAAATGGACCACTATGGACCTATGCGTTTTTTCAAAAACAGGTTTTATTTGACAGAAGTCGCTAAATGACACGAAAGGATAAGAGATTTGTATTTTGTCGTAATTCTCAAAATCTTTACGATTTGTTACCCTTGCATTAATGTATGTCAAAGCCCATAGAAATAAGTGCTTTAAGAAAGTTTAACAAGAATGTCCCACGTTTTTGTTTTATATTCAATTTTGAATTCAAAATGGTAGTGCTAGGAAGTCATTTTTTATTGTCAGAGGTCAGAACTCCGAACTAATTAAAAAAAATCACTAGGTTGACGATCAAAAAAATTAATTTCTCTTAGCAGGTTCTTAACGGATAAGTTATTTTCATAAAAATATAATATATGTAAGTAAGTAAGACATTTTAACACACAACGCCATCTAGTCCCAAACTAAGCAGAGCTTGTGCTATGGGTACTAGATAACTGATATTAATACTTATATACTTTTTTTTGTAAAAATATACATACATATTATACATAGAAAACACCCAAACTCCGAAACAAATATTTGCAGATCATACAAACATTTGGTCCGACTCAGGAATCGAACCCGAGACCTCTTGCACAGCAGTCGCATTCGCTACCACTGCGCGAATATAAATCTAACTTTACTAGAACTGTACTAGAATATTTTAATTTGGTATTTATTTTGTGTGTATTTTGCATGATCTTCACAACATTTATCATACCTAACAGTGTACAGAGGCCGCAAATAAGTCAGCTACTGTTTGGTCTAGATATTTCTTCGGTGACGTGATGTCTGGCCCCAATTATATAAATCTGCTCCTTACTCCATGACAATAAATATGGGTATGTACGTGTTTTTATTGTAATTCGATAATACAATAAGAAGTCAAGCAATGAAAGAATTAGATTAAGTGTCGAAAAAACTTCTGGGTTATGCAAATCATTGCGTACGTAATTGCATAATAATCTGCATGTGGGTTGCGGGCTAATAAGCTTATGATATTTATTATCTACTTTAAATTAAATTCAATGTTTTAAGAATTGTTGTATAACCAAAAATAAAAAAAATACACGGTGTTGTAGTAAATAAACGTATCCCATCTAAATACGTAATATAATTATCGTAGTTGTACTGTAGAATACAATACTATTGCAAGTTAGACTGGTACCTATTTAGAGCTCAGTCGATGTAGTACCCTGCATCTTATGTATCAATAATATATAAGGATGTGTGATATTGCTCCTCGTTGTAAACGTTAAATCTGATGACTGCCTCGGTGGCGCAGTGGTAGCATACGCGACTGCTGTCCATGAGGTCTCGGTTTTGAATCCTGGGTCGGGCCAATTGTTTGTATGATCTGCAAATATTTGTTTCGGAGTTTGATTATTTTCTATGTATAGTATGTATGTATTTACAAAAAAAAAGTATTTATGTATTCATATCAGTTATCTAGTTCCCATATTACAAGCTCGGCTTAGTTTGGGACTAGATGGCGTTGTGTGTTAGATGTCCGAAATATTTATTTACTATTTTATTTATGTATTTATTTATTATCTTTGACTGTCATTGCCACAAATTTGACAAAATGATTCTGATGATACTAATTATAGACCCACCCACCCAGTGTATCAATAGATATGAGTATCATCATCTCAGCACTAGTAATAAACACACAAAACGCCTACACATTGAATAAATTTTACATTATTTCCGATAAAAAAGAGGGAATGTGGTGTGTATGCATAATGTATATATATTTACGCAGAGAATGTGCGGTTTAAGAAGGTACTTCAGATTACTTACTCATGCTCAACGACATTACGAACCAAAGTATCGTATAATGACTCTTAGTTTTGTGTAGAACTTCAAGAAATGAAATATACCTAAAGAGTACCGAGTATTCTTAACGTTGGGTTAGCACTACTCCCGGATGGCGTAAGAAAGCGGTTCCCGGATCTCTCCCTTCAGGCGCAGAGTGGCACACCGTGTGGTTTTAGTCGGTTCGATTCCGACACACCGCCCCGCCGCAAACCCCGGTGGGGTGAAGGTCCGACGGGGTTCCCAAACGTAAAAAAAGCACTACTCCATCTTCAATTAAATACGTCTGAATCTATACCCACTAATCCTGTAAATAGGTAAAGTTTGTGAGGTTTTAGATGGTAATCTCTGGATATAATGAACCGATTTTAAAAATTCTCTTACAAATAGAAAGCCACACAAAATTTATTATAGCGACATAGCGGTGAGCAAAAACTAGTACTCTATAGATACGTTTTATAGATAACAAGTAAGACGCAAAATAAATCATAGGGAAAAACTAGTCATAATATTTTTTACGAAATGTAATTCCTTACTTTAACAAAACTCCCCAACTTTACTGTAACTAGCTCTGAGAACCAGTGGGTATTTACTCCGCCATATATAACAACCCCCCTTTTTGAATAAAAGTGTCCTGGAACTAAAGTATATTATTATAGGGCAATGTAGTAACAAGTTAACTGTAGGAGAGCCATGCTTCGGCGCGAGTGGGCCTGCTCGACCGGAGTGGTACCACCGCCTCACAGAAAACCGGTGTGAAACAGTACTTGCGCTGGGTTTTACCGAGTGAGTGAGGATACCGGAGACCCATTTAATTCTATCCGCCTAAGAATCCTAGATAAGATATATGTTCCTAATGCGGAATAAGATAAAATGCTCCTTAACTAGCTAATAACTCAAGGAAGATATTTGAAGTTAAGGTGTTATTTTGGACTTCTAACACACAACGCCATCTGGTCCTAAGGTAAGCAAAGCTAGTGTTATGGGATATAAATGCATACATACTCCTTTGTAAATACATACATATTATACATCGGAAAGAAACAAACTCCGAAATAAATATTTGCAGATCATAGAAAAAGAAAAACTATACAATTTCGGATTGTGAAAAACCAACCAAACCAAGATCTCTAAATTACTTTAAGTCACATAGTGTTGTCGGTTTCGTTAGTTATACATAAAGGTAGAAAACTTCTTTGAACATACATATTGTCTGTACTAACTACGAAGGACTAAACACGAGGTATACCCACCAAAATAAGATGAAAAATATTTCTGAATCGGTTAACAAGTGACATAGTTTTAAAGTAACTGCCTAAAACATACAAAAAGGTAAACAATACGTTTGTTACTTTATTAACGGAATTAAGTTCCTCCTCGATTCACGCTGAAGTCAGATCAAAACAAAGCCTATCATGTAAATTAATAAAATTAAGTGTCTGTTTATAATTTCAAATTAAAAGTTTTTTATTTAATGCACATGCAATAAGTATAAATGGAAAATTTTTGTTGTGCTAATCTCTGAAATAGGTATACCGATTTTAATGGGACTTTCACTGGCAGACGGTTTAAGGGGTAACATAGAATATTTTTATTTTAGTACCAATAAAGTAGTAATCCGATTCAAAAGGAACAAAAACAGGGTGCAGCTCTTTATGAATAAGTAGAACATAAAGTCTATAACACAGATTACAATCAATCCTCGATGATACACGATCCGTATAGCGATAATTGTTAGATTTAATTTAATTACAGTACATTAATTCATGCGTATTATTGTATGTCTAATGACAGTCATGTTAATGAGCAATGTATATGTAAATGAACTATTGTATCCTACAGTAATATATTGTTTTAGAAGTAGGTAGCAAAAGCAAATATTTTTCATAACACTATTTTCATTTAAGCATGTTGCTGAGCGAGGGATAGTTGAGGATAAGAAATGTGGGTTTCGGCAAAATCGCCTTTTTGTAGTATTTTTATAGAACAAAAAAGACGGACTGTTTTTTGTCACTAATTATATTTTACATGAACAGGTAAAGTCGGACACCCAGTAATATTGCTATTAAATAGTGGGTTGGAAACTTCGAGCTACATATTTGAGGAGAAACTTGGAAACAAATTCCCCAATTGTTAGTTGTAATTAGTTAAGTCACATTGTGTATTATTATTGCTTTACTTAGATTCAAATCTATCATTGTGTGAGTATAGTATAATATCATAAAATCGTCAAAATTATCAAATGAAATGGTTTTGAGTGGTATAGATACGTAAAAGAAAACTGCTGTTTTAATGCTTACTTGCCTATTAGGTCTTCTATTTACATGGATATAAATAATAATGTTTTATTTTTAATACCACACAATGCAAGATGCTTACAGTGTGCAGTTGACAGAAAAATTCATAAGAAATTCGTAATTTGTGGGAGATCTGAATTCAAAACTAAACCGAAGCTCATACTAAAACTCTCCAGGCCTCCCATAACTTTGTATAGATTGTCAACATGTAAGAAGCAGAGACGCTCATAGCCCAGTTGCACTCTCTTACATTACAACATACGATTAGAAACAATCACCGAGGGTAAGCAAGGAGGGCGCGAGGGTGGCATTTTACCATGAGCGTCTTCGTGATTTGGAGGTCAAATTAAGCAGTCGGTCCCGGTTGTTATCATAGAATAACAGTCGTGAAACTTAGTTGGAGGCCTTTGGGTGTCTTAAAAACCTCCAACGGCAAGAGCCACAACGTAGTCTTGACAGTCCCCAACCCGCACTTGGCCAGCGTGGAGACGTATGGCATTAACCATCTCCTGAGAGGAGGCCCGAGCCCAGCAGTGGGACATTATGACAGGAACAAGTTTTGGGTGTTAATAATGGTATATGTTTGTGTGCAACGCGGGTATATGTGTGTATATCAAGATAGCAAGAAGCATATTACATGTTGTTAAAAAAATCACAAAACCATTGTCCTCACTATTCGAAAAAGACGCATGCTTCTTTTTTGTCACCAATTATAAAATAGGTAGTTGAATCAAGTTAGTCACTATTTTTTCTTTAATAACTTTGAGTGCGATATGTATCACAAAGACCTGTTCATTTCAGTTGTAATACAAATACAAAAACAATTGTATATTTCAATAGTAATGTGCTACGCATAAATTATTATAGACTGCATAGTTTTAGTATTTAATTAAAGTGAATTATTACACAACAACGTTCTTTGTTTCGCCTGCCACAACAAAGAAACTACAAAAATAAAAATTAACCCATTTCTTACCAAGCTAATTATTAAACAAAATATACCTGTATTATTAGTAAGTGAAGCATATAATTTCATCGTTTCTTTTGCCTGACTTTCTGTTTTATTTGCATACGCTATCGTTAAGTAACCGTCAGTGGAATGATAGCAGAGTATTAAATAATGAGAAAAAACTAGTCTAAGGTTAGGCGAGCAAAGTTCTTATCGCCTTTGCACATACAATGCTTATTGAAAACGTACTGCACCCGGTACGGTATTCTGTTAAGTATCGTGTGTTAAATGTTCCTTCTGTTTTGAAAAATAATTTTTTTTACCTGATTACACAAAACCAAAGTATAATATACGAATGTGTATGTCTCTATGTTCCACAACAGCGATGTAGCGAATGAGGTATCGGTGTCGATAGATTTGTAAAAAAGGTCCGGGTGATATAGGCTAAATTAGGACTGTACTCTCTAAAATTTGGTAACTAAAATTTGGATCAGAAATCAATGAACGTGAAGTTAGAAGTAAAAATATAATACTTGTTGGGATTCCGGAGCCATTAGTGCTAAACAAAGAGAACAGTCTGATAAAAGACAAAAACAAAGTCATCCAAGTATTAAAGAAGATTGATGTTGATTGCCCAGATCCTGAAAAATACATCCGTCTTAGTAAATACAACTCTATAGAAACTCTTCCTAAAATAAGTTTTAAATCCAAAGACAATGCTATAACTTTGCTGCGTAAGAAACATACTTTAAAAATTCGATCTTAATCGATGGGATTTGATTTGATATCCTATAAATTTAATAAAATCCTAGTAATATCGTAAATACGAAAGTTTTTGAAGATTATATTAAGTAATTCTCTTTAATTTTTTTGATGTCCTTTTAAGTTTTAACACTAGTACCATACGTGTATCATATATTTAAAAATATGTAAATCCCTCCGCTGTTTTTGTGACCGACTGAATTCTATGAAATTTGGCATGGCATGGCAGATAGTACGATTTTTTGTGAAAGGACATAGGCCACTATTTACGGCAAAATAACGAGTGTAGAGTAGACTAATAAATTTGATTGGAAATTGGTATAAAAAAACAAACAAAAGAGTCTCATTTTGATTTCCAGAAGGTAATTAAATCTATTTGTGTTTTTTGTTGCCGACTGTTTTAATCGACACTTTACTTATAAAGGTCGCTGCTTCATCCGCTTAAAAGGGTCTCCGGAATAATTATAAAGATTTCGCCTTAATTGGTCATCCACAATAACGACGGTTGCACAAGAGAAATTTAAGAGAATTGTTGTGGCAACACTAATGAAAATCCATTCTACGAGTTAAGATTTTAAGTAAATTAACTTTCAAAGATTTGCTTCAAAAGTTTGTAATATTTTTAGAATTATTTAGTTGCTCCGTTAATGGCAGGGTACCTGAATGACCGAGCTTTTTTATTAGCCGAAATTTTCTAAATATGGTACCTAGCTATATTGATTTATCGCCCCCGAAACCCCTTGCACACAAAATATCAAAAAAATCGTTGGAGCCATTTCCGAGATGCAGATTTTATATATACAAGTGTTAATCTTTTTAAGGTATTAGATTACTAATAGCAATTACTAACTAACTATTAATACTAATTACTAACTATACGCAACGCCAATATCAACTTGATCGTTGATATTGGCGTTGCTTTTAATTAGGAAACTTTTTTTTGGTTGGTACCATTCTTGGCCCTTGTTTGTATTATGTGACATTTATTTTCAGTCTCTAAAAATATTCATATCTGTACCTACTTTTAATACGCTAGCTTGCGTATCGTTAATCGCATAGCAATGCAACAAAAATATGAACACATTAAACAAATGAAACATTAAATTAAACTAAAGTAATTTTTAATATTTGCAGTCATTTCAAATTTTATTAATAGAAGGTTATGATATACTTGAGTTACAATACTTACAACTAGGCACCTGTTTTGTTCTAATTATATGTATTAACTAGCTGTGCTCCCCGGTGTTACGCGTGATTATTGTTCTACATCTTTACAATAATAGTGGCGTATAACACCGCCGGACAAACAGATAGACAGACCAAAAATTAATATAAGTATTGTGTATTGAAATACTTCAATTTATTTAGTTCCAGAAAAAAAATTCGTTCCTTTAAAAGATACGTTAAGCACTGCTTGGCAAATATTTATTTAGACACATATGTTTGAAAAGTTATGTCAAACACATGTCTAAGTGTTTTTTATTAACATTGAACACAAAAGGAACGTCACATTTAAAACTGAACTACTAAACAGTCTAAAATTGTCTATAGTTACGTAAATAAACATTGGCTCAACGAATAACCAAATAGTGCCAATGTTTGTATTGCTATAATTGTATCATGAACGGTGTTGAAACACTTTAGTACTATTGACAAACTAGATAATCGCGCAGTTTATCAGTATGATATTATAATCTGATTTAAACGTAAACTGAAGAGTAAATCAATGTTAATTAAATTGTTTTTGATAAATATTTCTATAACTACTTAAATAAAATAGTTCTTACTAGACGTTAAAGTACTGTAATAATTTCAAACCAAATCGTGATTTTAATTAAAAATATGGAAGTTTTTTGTCCACATATAAGGTTACCATTAGAGAAATTTCATGAAGAATGTTTATTGTTTCCAAATTTTTACCGATACACGGCCCTCCGCGGAGCACATAATAATTATATATAACAAAATACGCTGATATAAATAGACCGACCACGTGGGGGTGTCATGGGCGCGCATTTCTCATCTCCTTTGCCTCAGTAGTTATTTTTTGATGTTATGGTGAATGTCAAGTCAGTCAGTCACTGAAACAGAGCATGGGAATGACGTCAAAACAAAATATTAGCCAATAAAACAAGAGAATAAAAGCGTTAGCGATTATAAAAAGAGAATCGACGCGGAACAATTGCATCTTGCACATCATTTAGTTGCAAAACACATCGCGATCAGTCTGTGAAAACAGTAGGACTTGCCAACATACATAAACTGCGGATTGTTATTTCTGACTGACTTAGGTACATTCTGAATCTATAAATTATAACTATCTGAATTTAACTCGGCAAACTGATTTATTCTTTCTTTTGTGACTGTACGTTACGTGTTACCAAAGGAACACCAATCCAATTTAACCCTTTCAGACCTAAATATATTTTTCTTTTATCCATAATCCAATCCATCCAATTAGATTATGGAATTAAAATATTTGAGGTAGAATAGACCGATTAGAAATAACACAAAAATTTTAAATATGTGGCCCATCGAGTACAACTGATTTAAATTACACTGTTTTAGTTGAATATATTTACACTACAATGATTACATTTTAGATTTTTTGTCCTCAATTAAATATTGGATATCGGATTCGATGCAATGCGACGCGATCCAATACGAAATCAGTGTCTTACGTGATTTGGGCATTACTACCATAATCATTTATTCCATAACTTGTAATTTTATATAATATACATTTGTAATTAAAATTACTAGACACTAAATTACAGATTTTTAAAAAACATTGTGAATAATACAGTAATAAGATAAAAATATTGTATTTACAATGAAACAGATTTAGAATCTGAATGAACCACTATGTGGCCACTGAACACTGTGCAGTGTGTGATCAGTAGCGACACACCCAATAATATCGCCTCACATCGGCTCTCCATGACGCAATCTGCCACATACTACATAGGCCGCAACGTAACGTCGCGCCACCGTCTTAATATTCAATATTAAAACAACATTTTTTAATGTACTTACAAGTAGTTTAAATGGTCCCTTAGTCTGATTAAAGGGTCTCGAAATGCCACTGATATACAATATATATAATAAAGTGTTGTTCTAAACTGTGTTGTGCTTATTTTCAGTTAGAAGAAAACGGTTATGTGGTGCTTGAAGACTTCTTTAGGCCCGCAGAGTGCGATGAAATGCTTGAAGCGGGCAAAGAGTTGGCAAAAAATCTACCCACCCAAGACCAGAGAATTGTGTTTACATCAGTAGATGCAGAAAATCGCGTAAGTACCTATAAATCACAACATGATATAAAATAAAGTATTCCACTATATCTATCTGTTTGTTTACGAGACACACAAAAAAATAAAAGATATTGGTAAAAAAATAGAGCGATTCATAAGGTACTTCTACATTAATAATGTATAAACCGTATATAAATATTTATTTAAAAAATATTATACAAACAATATAATCTTCACTGTAGAGATTAGAGCCTGGAGAGGTCACGAATTACGAGTTCAATGCTCTATTAGTTCATGTAATATATTAAATGTATGCAGATATCATAATCAGTATTCTAAAACTCAGAATACTATGTAACGTATCCAGAGATTAACTGATATTATTGGGGGGTAGGAATAGCAGAAATATCTACGTAGGTACATGATAAGTGGATAATTGTCAGTACTCAAATTTATCAGTAACTTATGGTTACATAACACTGTTGGACCTTTCTACACTTATAAAGTCTCATAAACATCAGTATGTAGAAAGGTCTAATGGTTAATTTTAGCCTAATTTATAACTTTTGAGAACTATGATACTTATTTCTAAAATTTTAAGGCCAATGGGAAGGGGATTACACTTTAAATTCAATAAATTTGAATTGGGTTACATTTTGAACAGGTTGCACTCGCCATACGTATTGATATTCCAAATATATTTTTGATAACACTGAGAAGTCGTCTGCTCTTTAACCGAAATATTCTTTCTATTTCTAGCAACTGAAAGATGATTACTTTATGAAGAGCAATGACAATATCAGTTACTTTTTCGAGGACGCAGCGCTTGACAACAACGGAGAGCTCAAAGTTGATCCCAGCGTATGTCTAAACAAAGTAAGTTTAACAACATAAAATGCACAACAAATAACAAAAAAATACGAGGAATAAATACAAAAACTACATACAGCATACACATAAACCCAATAATGAGTCTTCCAAGAAGGGAATTAATCACATTAGAAATACTAAAGATTCATTTTTAAAAACAATTTGAGCGCGAAATCCACCTTATTAGCTAATTATGTAGCTCAGAGTTAGCAACTCGCTTGATTGGAGCAACCTATTATTTACTTATAAATTATCAACTTTTTACTCCTGTTTGTATTTCGAGGACGCCTAGTTTTAACAAGTGATGTAGCTACCCTTCGCGACGACGTCAGTTGAAAAAGGTCCCCAGTCGGTTTTGTAACTAGTCGCCGTACCTTTCGTTTTTGTTTCATTATTTATATAAAATATATGAGACGTATGTGTGGTGACGGATTAAGAAAACAAAGTATTGCCACCCAAAATGATCCTACGGGTGTAGTAAAAGGTGACTAAGGAAACAAATTATGCAGGAAAACATCAGCTCAAAAAGAAAAAAAACTTGTATGAATGAACTTGAATCCTTTACCAAGCGTGTGTGTACTTTACCAGTGTAGAATAGGCCAAAAACTCCTTTCAAAGGTTCAACAGCAGACTATTAAAAGCCGTTGATGTTGATATACGAAACTTTTTGTTTTCAGATAGGCCACGCTATGCACTACCATCATCCAATCTTTAGATGCTATACGCACAGTGAGCGTGTGAAAACCGTCTGCCGAGAGTTGGGTTTCAAAGAGCCCTCTGTCGTACAGTCCATGTACATATTCAAAAATCCAGGTGTAGGCTGTGAAGGTAAGTTCAGAAATCTTGGTAATCCTTAGATTAGTAATCAAACTATCACCAATGTTGGACAGCCGCCATAAACATTACAGCTGTAAAAGTCAATATATTTTTTATTCATTTATTTATCTTCATTGCGTAAATATTAAAAAACATTAAATAAAATGAGTGACAAAAAAGATTAATACAACAATTGGCGGTCTTATCGCTCACGGCGATCTCTTCCAGACAACCATTTAACAATATATTTTAGGACTATTATGATTTACAACCATTTTGTGGGTAGGTACTGAAAATATTTACATTTGGTGCTCAGACTTAACTTCGGCTGCCGTAAACGACACAAAATTATATATTTTTTAATTAGTGAAGGGCCCTGCTTATCAAATTTAACATTCAAGTTTGTAGCAGGATTCTAAAATAAAATGACTTCAACTTTTTATAATAGCATTACAATTCACAAGCTAACATGCCCTACATCCTAAATTCATAACATAACAGTTCTAAAATACATTCATTTTGAACAACTATAACTGACTTTATTCAACCAACCCTTTAAGGTTGAAAATGTGTCAAGCAGCCTCAACGACCAGTATATTTATGTCATTACTGACAGCAAGGGAAATTAATATTCAACACGAATTGTATTTCATTAAAATAACGTAAAACACGAATATTGTTTTAGGCGAGAATGTTTTGTGTTCTAACTTTTCAGTTCTCTATATTTTGTGAATGGAAAATGTAAATGTCACCTCTATGAAAACCATTCCTTTTCTTCTTCTTATTCTTTTGAAGACACGGCAACCAGCTAATCAGCTATTTCTGCCAAAGTCAACTATTTAATGCCTTTAAATCTCAAGTCAAGTCTTCATCGTGATGAAATTAATTATAAAAGATATAAAAATGTGAATGAGATGAAAGAGTGGTCCCCCTTTCGAAAAAACAAAATACGATCTCCCTTTAGTTTTCTTAGAGCGTTCTATTCTGACTATACATAAGTTAACAGACGTATTATTTTTATATTTATGCGGATTTGACAAACTCGTTGAACTAGATATTAGCCGACAGACGTGTTTTTCTTTTATGAATTTATGCAGATTTGATCAACTCGTTGACCTTTTTTACCCGACTGCGCAAAGCAAAGAAGGGTTATGTGTTTATCAGTCTATGTATGTATGTATGTATGTATGTATGTTTGTTCCTATGTGGCATTGTAGAGGCCAAACGCCTTGACCGATTTTGATGATCCGTACGTCAATCGATTCGTCTTGACCTCGCGAGTGAGCAGTAAACAATACTCACTATAGTAACAACTAGTCGCCATATTGTCTAAATGAAAAAAAAAAATTCGACGCACCATGTCAAGTGGGGTATCGTTGAATAGGTATTTGAAAATGAATATTAGGTTTCCTTTATTATTTTTCATTTTATAAAACCGTTTAGGATATATAACGACTTAAAGTTATTAGAACAGACAATATCGCATTTCTTACTTATAACCGGATTTCTTTACGTGTACGGAAAGAATATAAAATATTACTATTGAATTATATAAACTAAAAAGTGTTAAATAAAAAGAAAATATTATAAAAACAAAAAACCCGACTGCGTAAAAACAAAACTACTACTAAAACGGGTTTTTTGTTTTTATATTATTTTCTTTTTATTAAGGCTTGGAGTAAAGACGAAATATTCTTATGAATATTCTTATGAAGTGTCTCGATGTGTTTATCGATATCAAATTAATTATAATCGATTGAAGTATTAATATAATTTAAATATCCAGCTACTCTCTACATTTTTTATATTTTTTTAATAAATGTTTTTATACTATATTTATTTTTAACATTCTGTGTCCTAATTTCCTATATTACGTGTACGTACTATATATTACAACTAAACTACATGTCTTAAATTAAAAGTAACTATTTTAACATATAGAAAACAATTAACTAATTAATAAAAAAATAATAATAATATAGGAAAAATAATAATAATATTTTAATTATTATTATTTTTTACTTATTATTTTTTTTTTAAACTATTTTAGCAATCTACTTAATTAATATATGTATTATTATATTATGATTTGCAACAACAATTCAAATTATTTTGAAATCATAATCTTAGTTTTCTTTGTTTCTTTTATTGACCAACTTTAACTATGTTTGTACAATACTCCATAAATATCTTACCGCTAATAATTTTGTGTGACTGTTTCCGCGACATTGGTTCACAAATGCACGATGGGTTCACCTTACACTTGAAACATGTCAAGTATTAGAAGAACCCACCGTGCCCCTTAAATAATAGCGTGGTTGTGTCGGTGATTTCGATTTTATGCATTATGCCATACGCTGCCAGCGCGAAAGGAAAAAAGAGCCTAGTGACGGAGGCGGTCTCGCCCTCTCTGTACCTTCTATTCCACTCGCCAAGCGAGGCCAGTCGATGACCTCGCCTCACGGATATCACAGGGCGCAGACCGTAGTGCGGTGCTTTCTTTAGACCCAGAGCCGCCTCTTTATGGAGCTGGCCTGACCGCTCGTTGCCACTCAAACCAGCGTGGGCTTGACTCAGAATAAGGATGTTTCCTTACCCTCGATCATGTCTTTTCGAATGGCTGCTCTGGCCTCCACTACAAGGGGATGGTAGGTGTGGCGGTTAATGACAGTTAGGAGTGCGGCTCTACTATCACTGAAGATACCGAACGAGGTTTCGCCTCGCCTGAAGAATCTCATCTCAGAAAGTAGGATGAAGCCAAATACATTTCAATTACAAAAAAATCCTCCATACGCTTGGTATTAGTCAAATGTTTGTGTACCGTGCTATTGATAGGGACAGTGAAAGCTCCTCTGTTTGTAACAGAGAAATATGTGGACGTCCACGTAGTGTTCATACGAAAAAGGCAATCAAAGCAGCAAGGGAAAGAATTGGAAGAATACCTGTCCAAAATAAAAGGTTTTATCTCGAGACATGAAGATAGCAATTAAAACCATGTCGCGTATTTTAAAAGATGACTTAGTACTCATAGCCTAAAAGAGACACACTGGTCATTTTTTTAATTTATAATTAAAAAAAGAATCGGGTGGTAAAATCAAAACAACTACTAAAGCGATACCCAAAGGGCAATTGTGATTATGGATGAAAATTTTTACTATTGTACAATATTTTAATAAACAAAATGATGATGTATTTATGTTGAAAGTTCTAAAAATGCTTCTCTATTCTTCAACAAAATACGAAGTATGCATTATCCGACATCAGTGATGGTTCAGTGGGATGTTAACTATAAAAAAGTGACAGAGCCATATTTTTGTCAAAAAAGTGTCAAAACATCGGCACAAGTGTTTCAAGATACCATTCTTAAGAAGGTAATTAAGCCTCTTAACAACACCATGTTCAATAACCAAGAATGGTCCTTTCAGCAAGACTCGGAGCCGGGTGATGACCCGGCTCCGAGTCTTGCTGAAAGGACCTCGATATACCCAATCTTAGTTAGAAACTCGATATACCCAATCTTGGTTAGAAACTAATGTATATATATATATATATATATATATATATA
>PKRV01000323.1:145438-175891 GCA_003709505.1 Hyphantria cunea
CTCATACTTTCCATCAGACTGAGAAGAGTCATTTTGATAGTTAATTTATTAAAAATAACATTCATATATACACCCTCTTTCAACCTCAAATACTTTATTCCAGTAATACCCCATCAGGATATCACCTACCTACACACTGAGCCGGTCGCACCAATCGGTTTCTGGATCGCCCTTGAAGATGCTACCATCCAAAACAGCTGCCTTTGGGTTGTTCGTGGCTCCCATAAATCGGGCGTTCACAGGAGATTGGTGAGAAGTCCAAACAAGGATGGCAAAAATGATGTAATGGTGTACGACAAACCTAATCCATTTTACCCAGAGTCAAGTTTCATACCTCTACCAGTCAGTAAAGGCAAGTACAATCATTTGTTTGTGGAATAAATAAAAAACTTTATATCAATAATGGATGAACATTAATTTGTAAAAATATGATATGCTTATTTCACTAACAATTGTTTACACATTTATGAAGACGAAATTACGAGGTCACCTTTTAAGATTAAAAATCCTTGTACCAATCGAGAGATCACACTCGTCTATGTTATATAATTACATATAAATATATATTAAAAACACTATGATAGTAAATAATATAAACTAGTATAGAAAATAACAAGTGAAAATATCTTGTAACAATAGAAAAATAATTTAATATATGTCACGTCACTGACAATATTTTTATGCTTCGTGTGTAGATCTATACATCTATAGGTTATAGATTTACTTACGTAAATATAATATATATTTAACCTGCTCGATTGTACATTTGGCAATACTCTATAAGTGTTATTTTTAATAAAAACTGCATTTATATTCAGGTACTTGCATCTTGATTCATGGTAACGTCATCCACAAAAGCGCTCATAATAAATCAGACAAGAGTCGTCACGCCTACATTTTCCACGTCATCGAGAAGCAAAACAACAATTATTCACCAGATAACTGGCTCCAAGAAGGAAAAAACGCACCATTTGAAAACCTATACACGGCCGCTCAAATAGTTTAATTGGACAAATTAAATATTTTTACGACCTTTACAAAAAAAATGAATCTTGCATACACTTTGTTTATCAATTATTCTCACTCACTCGATACATACTCGCTATTCGATCGCTTTGTGTAAAATTAACAGAGGGCCAAGTGTAAGTTTATTTCACATCGAGTAGATAGCGACAGTTGACGTTCCGTGTTGCTATTGGCCCACGCTAATATCTCCAGCAATCGGAACACTGAACATGCCCAACGTCAAAATCGAGGTGGTTTGAAATAAGCTCATACTAAGCCCTCTTTTCAATTTAAACCGAATAAGATGTCGAGTGAGTTTATTCGCTAAAATTATTTTTTCTTTATTATGACATTTTTTAAATGTATATATTTCTTACTCTTTCTTTCGCTGATGGGATTTCATTTATATTTTTTTAATTTTTAAAATAATTGTGATATTTTCGTTGGAGGATAAGGCTGTATTTTTTACTTTTGGTCAAGAAATAAAATCCGAATTTAACTTTGTACCTATTATTTATTTCCAAATATATATAGATCATCTAAATCACTTAAGTCCTTTATTTATAGTTGGCCATGAAATTTTCCTGGATTGTAATACTGAGACCTTACAAAACGCTGCATAGGCAACTGGTCCTACTATAAGTTCCCTAACAAACTGAGTGAAATGCGACCAGTATTGTAGTATTGTAGTTGCCACTGCTTAAAACACACAACGTCCAAGTAAAGAGCCTACCTGCATAAAAATTAACCCAGGAGACATAATTAATTTAGTAAGAAGTATTAACTGCAATTCCGTAACAGAGCCAGTCTTTAGATCAATAAAATATAAAAATCGAAAAGTATTTAATTCAGGTCAGTTTTTAGTACAAAAAACGCAAAATTTATTGATAAACTCAAATTAATATTATGCTCGTATTATTAAAATGGTCAGTTTCAGACGAAGCATACATGCAAAACCACAAAGTCAGCATACAGTCCGCCTAGAAAACATAAGAATATTACAGGATTTAAGAAATCATTTTAATGAAAATACTATCTGGTAGTTGTTTGTCTAAAGTTAAAGATTTCGATTGAAAAGTTATCATGTCTGAGCAATTTTATGATGAAGCACCACCAATCTTGTTTTTGGGTTTTTTTAAGAAACTGCAAACCAGCTTGAAACCTAATTTTAGTTTAAGATGTAGGTACTTATCATATGTATTTTTAGCTTATTGTTAGATGTCTATTTGCTTTCATGTACGTAAAATGTAAATTTCTTATTGAGAAAATTTAATTCTGTACACACATTCACAGTCATACTAGTGTGGAAGAACGGGTAGCATGTCCCTCCAACACAAAGGGAGGATCCTCCGACCAGGCGAGGTGATCATGCCTGGCGGGTCACTGCCCAACGGTTGACGTTGGGAAGTTGTATATACGTTAATCGGTATGTGGAAGGCCCCACACTAGTATTATAAATATTATCTGAAGAAACCTTACTACTTTTTTTCATTTGTCTACCAAACGAGTTGACAAAATAACATGTTAGTATATAAGTAGTAAATGTAGAGTTACCCATGTAAGAACAGTTTTCTAATGCCCATTAACTTGAACATCTTGTTTAAAGACATTCTAACTTGGAGAAAAACTGTTGGTAATTAGAATTCTAACAGGTCATTTTAACTTCCACGATTTTAATTCGGATTAAAAAAGTATGTGGTTCTAATACAGTTCTCACTTTATTACCCCCAGTGGAATGTGTAGCTTGTAATATGACCATGTTTCGTGTTTCAATCTGAATAGGACGTTTCGTATAAAACCGTGTTGGTTCCATCAACGGACTCCAATGGTCAGATAAGGTGTCTGTTACAAGATTACAATAAACACTAAAGTTCTTGTTAAATACATCTACTTAAAATATTATAAATAAATAAAATAAATAAATACCCAAACCAAGCAGAGCTTGTATTATGGGTACTAAACAACTGATATAAATACCTATATACTTTTTTTGTAAATACATACATGTCATACATAGAAAACACCTAAACTCTGAGACAAACATTTGTAGATCATACAAACATTTGACCCAACCTGGGAATCGAACCCGAGACCTCAAGAACAGCAGTCGCCTACGCTACCGCTGCGCCATCGATTTACTTGACTTACTTGCTTACGCATTTAGCTTGCTTAAGCAAATAATTAAATCCTCTAGCTAAGCTGTGAAAGTACAATATCCGGTATTTGAGCAAACACCATCTAGAGCACTTACATCAAATATCAATTCATCCACTAATATTGACTGCATGTACCAACTTACAGTCATGCGGCATTATTACTTTGGAAATAACAAAGAGAATAATCAGCTAGACATCCACAATAACAGGATAATATTGTATACCACACAAGAATCAAGTCGACGGGATTGTGTGTTCAGCCACAGGGTAGTTTCACCGTAGTCAAATCAATTAATTTTATCATCTTCATCATCAGCCTATCGCAGTCCACTGCTGGACATAGGCCTCTCCAATTTCACGCCACTTAGTTCGATCTATGGCTTCTCGCATCCAGCTCCTGCCAGCCGTCTAGCGCAAATCATCGCTCCACCTGGCTTGTGGACGTCCTACACTACGTTTGCCGAGACGCGGTCTCCACTCAAGAACTCGTTTACCCCAACGGTTATCGGTTCTTCGACAAATATGGCCAGCCCACTGCCACTTCAGCTTGCTAATCCTGTGGGCTACATCGATGACCCTGGTTCTTTGTCGGATCACCTCGTTTCTAATGCGATCCCTTAGAGAAACGCCGAGCATATACCTCTCCATTGCACGCTGAGCGACTTTAAACTTATGGACCAGTCGAACCGTAAGTGTCCACGTTTCGGCTCCGTAAGTCATTACGGGTAGGACGCACGCATTGAAGACTTTCGTCTTTAGGCACTGTGGGATCGATGATGAGAAGACCCGACGAAGTTTCCCAAACGCTGCCCAACCTAGCTGGATTCTTCTGTTCACCTCGTCCTCAAAGCTGTTTCTACCTAACTGCAAAGCCTGCCCGAGGTATACATATTTTTGAACAACTTCGAGAACGGCACCGTGTACCGCAACCGGTTCCGGTAGTACATGTTCATTGAACATGACCTTGGTCTTGTCGAAGTTCATCCGTAGGCCGATGCGCACAGACGAGTCAGCCAGGTCGTTCAGCATCTGTTGTAGGTCCTGCAACGTCTCTGCCATGATGACGATGTCATCTGCAAATCGCAAGTGAGAGATGTATTCGCCATTGATGTTGATACCGCGCCTTTTCCAGTGCAGCGTCTTAAACAGGTCCTCCATTGCATTAGTGAATAATTTCGGGGATATAACGTCCCCTTGCCTCACTCCTCGATGCAATGGTATGGGTCTTGTATGCTGATCCTGTACTTGGACGGACATAGTAGCGGCTTTGTAGAGACATCTCAACACTCGGACGTACCGCCAATCTACTTGGCAACGCTGCAGGGACTCCAGAACAGACCAGATCTCAATCGAGTCAAAGGCCTTTTCATAGTCCACAAATGCTAGACACAGGGGCTGATTATACTCTTCGGTCTTCTGTATTATCTGCCGCACTGTGTGGATGTGGTCTATGGTGCCATATCCGCTCCGAAACCCAGCCTGCTCCGGTGGCTGGTATTCGTCGAGTCTTCGCGCAAGACGGTTCGTGATGACTCTTGAAAACAGCTTATAGACGTGGCTCAAGAGGGAAATGGGCCGATAGTTCCTCAACATGGTTTTATTTCCCTTTTTGAAGAACAGGACGACCACACTCCTACTCCACGCCTCTGGAGTCCTCCCTTCGAACAGGACAGCGTTGAAAAGCTTTTGGAGCGCCTTTAATACGGGTTTACCTCCAGCCTTTAACAGCTCTGTAGTAACGCCATCCTCTCCAGGGGCTTTTCCATTTTTCAGCTGTCTAAGAGCCATCTCGATTTCGTCAATGCTGACTTCTGGCAGATCTTCGGTGAAGTGGCGTGTTAATTTGGCTCGAGGGTCCTCATTTTCGGGATCAGGTCGAGATGCATGCGAAGCGTACAAATCGCCATAGAAGCTTTCTACTTCCGAAAGGACAGCCAGCTTGGAAGCAACGACTTCTCCGCTTACTGTGGTCAGCTTCGTCAAATGGCTTCTTCCAAGAGATTTCACAAACACTTTTGACCCCCGATTCTGCTCGATTGCTCTTTCAATCAAAAGAGTGTTGGAGCATCGGAGGTCGTGTCGTACACGCTTACTAATCTCTCGGTTTAGAGTCCGTTTTGCCGATGAAGTGACTGGCGGGTTCTCACGTCTTTCCTTCATTAACCCTAGTGTCCTCTCTGAAAGCTTCGACTTCGTGTCTGTACGCTGCATTTGACAAAATCTCGTACCTTCACTCCTGAGGATTCGAACCACATTTTCAAGGTTCTGGTTTACGTCTCTTGTGGTTTCCATGGCAACAAATCGGTTTTCCAGATTTGACTGGAATTTTTCAGATCCCATCTCGACTTGGAGCAGAGTTGGTCGGAGCCTGGACTTCATCATGCGGACACGTTCAGCCTTGAAGTTGATATTCAGAGAACCTCGGACTAGTCGGTGATCGCTACCGGTGTTAAACCTATTGAGCACTGAGACGTCTCTGAATATGTGCCTCCTGTCCGTTATGATGAAATCGATCTCATTTTTTGTCATAGCGTCCGGGCTTTTCCACGTCCACTTTCTTTGGGGCCGCTTCTCGAAAAATGAGTTCATCAAAAACAGCCCCTCCCGCTCGAGAAAGTTGATGAGCATTTGCCCCCTATGATTCCTGTTTCCAAATCCATGGGATCCTATTACCGATTCGCCGCAAGTTTGTACTCCCACTTTGGCGTTGAAGTCACCCATAACAACGTTGTAGTGGGTTTTAGTAGTGGAGTGGAGGGCCCTCGATATGTCATCGAACATATCCTCCACCTCATCGTCTGAGTGAGCCGAGGTCGGTGCGTACACTTGTATTACCTTGAGGCTATACCTCTCGGTAAGCTTGACAATGAGGTACGCTACCCTGTTCGACACACTGGAAATTTCCACAACGTTGCCAGAAAGCGACTTGTTTACCAGAAACCCCACGCCACCTTGGGATCGTTGGTCTCCCTCGCGGAAGTACATCAGGTGACCTGAGTCCAGGATTATGGTATCCTCCCCCTCTCTTCGGACTTCACATAACCCTAAGATATGCCACCTAATCTTCCCAAGTTCCTCCTCAAGTTGTACCAGATGCGAGTCTAGCCGTAACGTGCGGTCGTTGTACGTTGCCAGGGTCAGTCTTTTGTGGTGGCCGTAACCCGGTGATTCTTAGCACCCCCTGTCCCGCCGTAACCGTGGTCGCCACCATGACCAGGAATAGCGGGACTACCGGGAACTGGGGGCCGTGGCTTCTTTTGCTTACTCATGGAGGGGGGATTTTATCATCTGTCAAAACGATATCCTTGTATGAAAAATGAACTAAGAACTAAGAAATTGAGCAATATATTTCAATGTTTATCTGATTAAAATTTGCTATAGAAATGAAAAGCTGAAATAATTATACTTTCTGAGAGGTTTTCTAATATTAGATTTAATGAAGGAGACATCGGTATTTATTTAACTACCCTGTTGAACGCCATGGTTTTACTTGACATTACCTTTCTAAAATTTGACCAACCAACCAAAAATTTGAACGAAATCGAAGTTAACGTTCAAGACTTTTTATTCACGATGACGTTCATATTGATCTAAACCATTAAAATTAAACGCCAATTTATTTTCCAAAAAGTGGTAATTTTAATGGAGTGATTTGACATTAAATGTCAGAAACTTTGCATAAAATTAAGTCAAAATCATATGACGTGAGAGAGCCTCGTTTCGACACGAATAGACTGGCTAGACCGGAGTGATACCACGACCTCACAGAAAACCTGGGTGAAACAGCTCTTGCGCTGTGCTTCACCGAATGAGTAAGGATACTGGAGGCCCATATCCCAACGCCTCTCCCCATCCTGCTCCCCATCCCCCAAAGGCCGTCAACGCACTTGTGACGCCTCTTGTGTTTCTATAATCTCGATCTCCTCCATTAAGTTCTCGTAAAGTTTCGTCTTTGTTTTGCGGCTTACCCATATTCTTATTAACAGTTAGCAATTAGTTATTGATGCTTCTTTATTTGAAAGAATTGAAAGCTCCTCTAGCTTTCAATTCTTTTTGAAGATTGACTGACATGAACACAAACCGACAATGTCAATACCGCCACAAAATGACGTAAAACTTTGGATAGATGAATAACATTCGGTTGAAATTAAGCTATAGAGTTGAATTAAACGATTTTTTTTGCTTTATTCTTTAAAATAACTTTAGTCCTCATTAAATACCTTGTTTGGTGAATAATAGAGCATAATGATTTAAGTAAGTTCAGTTATAGTTTCCAGTTCCTATTTAGTTTTCATTATATCGTTTGTTTATTTCAAGTTATCATCACAAGACTCACCATATTTCACCGAGGAAAATACAACAAAGAGAACTCTACAAATTAAAGTAATTTATGCAAACAACTTTACCTAAATCGTACTTATTATAATATGTCTTGTTAAAAAAATAGGTACTGTTATAAGCTAGTATTTAAAAATTGAATTTGGAAGGAACTTCATCTTTCATTTAAAAACTGCGAAAATAGACTTCATCAATTCCATCTGTCTGCGGATGTATCTTGATCTCTCAATGCTTCAATAGCCCTCACATTGATCTAATCAATTTAACCTTAGTGGTGAAGCGAAAATAGATTCCAGATACAATGTCGCTTTTATTTAGTACATAAGTATATATGGGAACTTGTAAGTACTTTCGCTTTAATCCAATTGTCAATTATAAATTTAAATGTGAAGCCGTTTAACATTTACTTAGAGTAAATTCGTGTTATATAAAGTTATTATGTATATCACGTTTGAACAATTGTAGTGAGCTCCAACAGCTTAGAGACTGCGTTATTGTGGCTAGTTCCTTGCAAATGCGCCGCGAAGACACTCCATGTATATTGTTAAATCAAAACAATATACACTGCTCAGTAGCAATGCGAGATTCTCAGCTGTACACGAAGAACACGAATTAAGAAAACCCTTGTTTGTTGAAACTACAACTGACAGCTAGCCGTGAACAGTTCAGGGATTTAGAATTATTAGTGACAGAAAGTTTGCACTATACTGATAGTCGTACTTTGTGTAATCTACGTATTTATCTTGAAATATACATATAGTTACTTCATAATATGAGAGAGAAGATCCGGTTCATGGTACAAATTGATTGAATTAATAACTAGTTTCTCTAACTTTCAGAACACAAAGGGTTAAATGAATGAACTCGATCGTTTTCAAATTAATGCGAAACGCTTAACTCAATTAGAGCTTTAGATGAATGTAAATAAAGAAAGTTATGAAATCATTAGGAAATGTAGCTGAGGCAATCACTGCTAAGTAAAGTTATATATAAGTTGCAAAAATTATTGAAATACTTAAAATACCTTTTATTTGCCCGACGTTATACCGTCGCGACTTCTTCGTGTAACTACCCGCATTTGGTCACGTTGATTGTTTGTATTGTCGGTACTTTTACACACCACACATACAACACAGACACTTTCTTTCCTATGCCATAGTGGGGATTATACCTGCTGATGACAGGATACCAAGATGGTGATGATCGGTATCCGTCTTCCTGATTGAGTTTGTATATTTCTTAATTTTAACCGCTTCACCTCTATTCTGTCTACAATAATAGTTACGATCTCAGGAGGGGACCTCTTTTTGTCAGTTGATTGGTTTTTTCAGATTTTAGCAAGTGTTTGGTCATCGCTGACTCGATCATATGTCAATACTTGATGACAAACCTGTGTATCAAAACTATTAACATAAACAGCTTTCAATAGTCCACTGCTGGGCATTAACACAATAGTTAAAATTGTATTTAATTCGACTTATCACTTTCTATATGTGATTATGGGATATAAAAGACCTTCTTTACATTTGACGGATTAGTCCGATAGTAGACGAGAGATCTAGGAGCTGTAAAAACAGTCGATTAGAAGAGCTTCGTTAAAACTAAACTAAAGTAAACAAGTGTTGTATTTTAGGTATTTCTGTGCATAGTTAGTACTGGTTATGTACTATACTGAACAGATAAGCACAAAAATGTATACAACAATAATTATAACGATATCAGTGCATTAAATCCATGCATGTAGTACGAGGACGACGACCTACGATTTCAACAATATTTTCATTGCCACATAAGGCTTGATAAAAATGTCTAAAGAAGCCAGCGCACTGAACTGGTGAATGCGGTCATTTACTTTTATATATATATATATATATATATATACATAAATACGCTGAGTGTAAAAAATTATCTTTCACTTAATTACAATAATGTTTTGTTAGTACGTTTACTGATACGAAGACTGACCTAAAATGTGCTCTGTCCCATATATCTCTACTGATCTATCCCACAGGTGTTTGATTAAGTGTTTGTTTTATATAAATTATATATTTCAAACTTTTTTACGATAAAGCCAACGATAGGGATTTGGATGGAATCTTCTACTCCATGTGTTCCTGACCGTAACGATATTTGTTTTTTTTTGTTTATCTCCACTAGTAGGGATAAAAGTGTTAAGAGATTTCTTCTTATTATGATATTCTTACTATCATATAGTTTAGGCACACCTACCTATGTCGCTCCTGTGGAACATCGGTTACGAGTGGGTGCTGAGGCGCAAGTCCCAACCCGGTCAAATTATATAGGTTTACACCTGGCGTGTTACGCTGACGACACGCTGGTCACTGCCCGGAGGAGCTCTTATAGGGAGACAGCGTTGCTAGCGACGGCAGCGGTCTCACAGTATGGTGAGCCGCATACGATGCCTCGAACTGCAGGTGGCCCTCAACAAGTCGGAGACCAGAGCTATGGTCTCAGACATGGCCCCTGACGGGATTGCACATGGTGGTTGGGGCGGTTCGTATTGCTATCCAGCCGACCCAAAATATTTGGGACTGGTGCTCGACAACTGGCGGGATTTTGGCCGCCACTTCCGGCGGCTAGCGCCCAACGGGTTGGACCCGAACGCCACATGCGGGTGATTGTACGAGGGGAACGTGCGGTCGATGGCCTTATATGAAGCCCCGATTTGGGCGGACGACCTGATAACTGGTTCAATCAACGTTCTACCGTTCCGCGGAAGCCGCAGAACGATGAGTCACTCACTCCTCTCGCTGACGAGATGTGGCTCGCAGCAGCGGGCTGGCACCAGTCGGGGATTGCGGATGCCTTTTAAGTTCCCGTAATCCCGTGTGTAGGTAAGAGACGGAACACCAGGGGGGTTTTAGTTAGTAAAAGTCTGACAGATCCCTTCGCAGTCTTCCCAGGGCGGAGGACATCCATGAAGAATTCCCCCGTCAAAAAGAAAAGGTACACCTATCTGATGTGAAATCTACCTTATATAAAAAACTCGTCATGAATAATTAACACAGAACCCTCAGTCTCATATCCCATACATCAAAAATATTTCTAAAAAACCGGCCAAGTGCGAGTCGGACTCGAGCACCAAAAAGCATAAACTATCTACATAGCTTATGCTTTTTGCAATTTTTCTTTTATCTGTATTACAAGACATTGCTCCGTACCAGATTTCAAGATTCTAAGTTCACGGAAAGTACCCTGTAGGTTGTGATTCCCATGCGAAATGATTCCCATGTGTTGAAAATTTGCATCATAAACGTCATGATTTCATGATGTAACTAAAAATTTATGCTTTTCGCTGTTTTTTCTTTATATGTACTATAAGACGTTGCTTCGTACCAAATTTCAAGATTTTGAATTCACGGGAAGTAGATTTTACAGCACAAACGGCTGTATCTTTTGATTGCATTGGCTTTTTAGTTCGATTTTTTAACAGCTCTACCAAACAGTAACCCCGAGTATTTGATACAATTTCGGTTTAATATCTCCACGCGTTGCTGAGAAAAAGAGTCTTGACAGACAGATGGATATCAAAGAGATCCTATAAGGGTTTTGTTTTTTTTTCTTTGAGGTATGGATACCTAAAAATTGTACAAATTTCTGATATACTACAAGGAGGAGTAAAAATTAACGGCTAAAGAGTTCCGTTTGTAAGATTTACAGATGACATAGCTGCTGTTGCAGTGAATGAACACCAACCTAAAGCTATACTCAACCACATGGACTAAATCTTTAAAGAATTTCACTTCAATTAAATTTAAAGAAAAAAAATTTTGTGGTGTCGTGGGACACCAGGTAGGAACGAAGTTGACGATTTGAAATTATATGCAAATAAACGTGGCTACTCACGAGTAAAATGTATCTATAATGTGAGTATTCGCCACGTGCTTGTCCATGAATTTATGAGTATATACTATGCATTGGCGGGGTGGAGTGAAAGAGAAAGGTATTATACACTACTCGCTTGTGTATGCGACTGTCAGGCCTGAGCACGTCTCATTTAACGGTTTTATTCCACGCACTTTATTCCACGGATTTTTTCTTACGGTTTTACTATCACATTTTTTTCAGTTCGGTCGCGCAGCAAAATCCCTATCCCCTCCAAGCCTGCCGTAAGGAACTTCGTTCCAAAAACAAAAACTTCAATAACATCTAAAACTACTGCAATTAGTAAAAATATAAAAATTCATAATACAGTTCTGGAACAAACAAATACTTGGGAAGCCATATAACATCTGACTCTAGGTGTACTACTGATATCAAATGGCGCATTGGGATGGCTAAACAAGCGTTTTGTGCAAAAAAACATATTTTGAAGTCTAACATAAATGTAAACATTCGGTAACGCTTTAATGAATCATGTTTCTGGAGTATTGCTCTATATGGTTGTAAAACTTGGACAGGATAAGAAAAGCCTTTGAAATGTGGTACTGGAGAAGAACGGAAGCAATCATCAGGACGGGGAAAGTTACCAACGAAGAAGTTTTTGAAAGAGTGAAGGAGAAAAGGCTGCTGTTATCTACTGAATTAAGAAATTAGAAGAGGGAAAATGGTGGGCCACTTTATATGCCATGATAACTGATAACTAGAAAATATAAGGAAAGAGAGAAAAAAGAAAACTGAGATATAGTAATATAGACCAGATTAAGAGAAGCGGTTGCGACGTATGAGGAGGTTAAGGAAACGGCTCTTGATAAGAAGAGCTGGATAAAACTGCATGGACACGAGCATAACTCTTAAGTTAATGATGATGCTACGTTTAGTTTTCTTTGCCGTTGAGGCATAACATGTTACGACATGTAAAATTTTTAGGTTAGGGTAACGAACAGTGTGTTGATACCTTTAACAAAAGCGTTTAACTATATAGTGCACACAATATTTTTCTCGCCGATGATCTAATTCTGTTATCATTTACAGAATAATTGTAACGTTATTTTATTATAAATGTTTTATTGTTTTGGATATTTGTATATTTGAACTGTTTAGGGCTTGTAAACTAACAAACTATAGTTTTAAAGTTTGATAAAGTAGTTATAAAAATAAACAGGTGCATTAAGGTATATGCATAAAAACAGTATTTTTCAAGAAGTGATAAATAATTGCAGGTAGTATATAACTTGAGTAAATTTAACTTATACGGATACACATTAAGTTATAGTGAAGGACAGAGGCTGTTATAATTTTTTAAGGTTTCATCATCATCATCAACAGCTTTTCCACTGCTGCACATGACCCGTGAAAGGAGGTTTTGTCTTAGTATTAAGGTTTGATACATTTACATCAGCTACTATTTGTGACACACTCTTGTGTCTTTACTTGTTACAAACGAACTAAATAGCAATTTAAATGAAATATTGTTAGAATTTAATCAGAGTTCAGATGGGTATGGTTGAACCTACTTCTCAAAATCGTATAGAAATGAAAGTCATACATTAAATCATTTTGCATCCTATAGCTGATTTCACATTAGAACTAGGCACGTTATCCAAGTGATGATAGATTAAGAATAAGGAATGTCACTGAATGATGAATGCGCACTGCTCAGAAGAAGACCTGGATGGTTAACGCTCTTTGGGGAAGGCCTTCGTTCTGCAGTGGACTGCAAATAACCTTTTGAAAAAATAACTTAATTGTGTGTGAGTACATCAAGTATTATAATAAACTTCAACTACTACGGTTCTACAAATAACAGCGGCTTATTCCCGCCTATAATAATGTATAAAAAACGTGTTAATACCTACGTATCACATAAAAACGGTAAACTTATGAGTACGTATCATAAAAGCTCGGAAAAAAAAACATATTAAATCAAAGTTCTAAGCTGGGCTGGCTCCTCGAGTTCACCCACTATTCAGCTTCTCTGGTCACTCTTCATATCGACGGTATCACAACAGAAACAATGAGCTTAATATGAAAATATTATATGAATAAAACTTCAAACAAATAATGATGTCGCGATATCAAGCAGTGCGTTCAAATTTAGGGGTGTTAGTTTAACTGGGATGATAAAATATGGGTTGATTTGTGATACCACGGCCATTCACACTGTTGGGAGGAAGTGCGTGTACAGTGTATCGCGTATGTGCTGTATCAGTATCGTTTGAAACTTTGCAGAGTGAACTCCAGCCAGAAATATGCGCGTCACAGCCCTCCTCATTTCTATCGCCTGCATCCTATGTAAGTATTCAAATAGTCTTTAAGCATCACTTTCACCAAACAATTCCTTATATTTTAACTCGCTTGTGCGACTTTTTTTAATCTGTGCGAATAACTATCTTATCTTTGTCAACTGTATATTGTCATGTCATATTGTCTTTGTCTTTGTTTCTCGCGGCTATATTTTAGGATAAGTATAAATATCTAAGAAATTAATTCAAATCATAGACATCAACATCTTAGATATATCCCAACCGTAAATACGTAAAATAAGGAAGTAAATTACTTACGAAAATAAATCAATTAGACATTTTGACACTTCGAACATTTACCTCAGATTTCATACCTATATTTTTAAATTTGAATTGGTGTGTATTTAAAGTTAAGTTCATTTTAACCCCTTTGGTATTTAGTGATAGGAATAACCGGTTTATGTAATAAAACCATTTTCATAAAGTGTTATCGCTATGAATAGAGCGTTTTGTTTGGTACTTTATATCAAAACATATCTAAAAGGTCATAGTTTATTTGGGTGGAAGTATATCAATCGGTTATTTATTATATGTTTTGTAGAAACATTGGAAAAAATGTTAAGCGTCTTTTTGTCATTACTGTAAACCTAAAGATACACATGACCCGTAAAAGGAGACGTATGTTTCTTTGTTATTGATAGATGTTGGGTTGCAAAATGGTTGCAATAGCAACTTAATAAATTCTCTAAGTAACTTTGAATTGGATAATAGTACCTATAAATGTCTCTACATTACATGCATGTCTGTATGTAATGTAGAGACATTTTTGAGAAGAATCAACGAATCAACATGGTGACAAATAATGTAGTTAAATTCGATCTAGAAAATGCAGACTATGCGTAATACTTTCTTATTTCTTTTACCAAAGCTCCGTAGCTAAGGTAGGAATAATAATGCCGACCTTTGGTATAAATTTTGCAATAACAATGATCTCCAGAATTATAATTACAATAACCCGACACTACCCCAATTAGGTAATACAATTACACACACAGAATAGAGAAACCTTATTTTCTTTTCTATGGATAATATAGTATGTTGTTTTATCGATATTTGAAGTCGCTATAGACTGGTCATATTAGCCGCAGAACCACTGAGGTAACAAGTTTTGGAGTGGAGATCGCGACTCAGTGAACTTAGTGTAGGAAGTCCACAGACCAGGAACAATAACGGTTTGCGTAAACGCGTTGGCAGGAACTACATGCGAGAACCCCAAAATCAAATTTAAAGGCAGTAGATTTCAGATTATCGGGATGATACTATCCTCGCACTGAAGATCAACCTAAAATCGTGCTGTCTTGTTTCGCTGGTGAGTGCGAAACTGGAGGCCCATTGATGCAGAAACATCACTGGCCGCCATGGTGTGGCTCTTTTGTTCCATTGTCGGCATTCGCGGTGAGTATGTTTACCACCCCGCTTGGATTCTGCATAAGATATTCAGGCAGAGTAAGGCTACATTGGTCAATAGATAAAAAACAATCAAAGTGGTGTGCAATGAAAGAGGCCTATAGGCTAATAGGCGGACAGCCTCTCATACTGTCTGCCATAGGAGATCACTGGGAAAGGATGCTTCGGAGAATACCTATGTCTGATCCAGAAGGAGCCTACTCCTGATTGCCACTACTGCGACGGCCAGACCGTAGACACGGTATTCCACACGCCGGCAGAATGTTCGGCGTGGGGGTAGCCCTATAAAGTGCTCGTACCCTTTTCGGAATAAAATAGGAGTGTTAGGGTTCCTTACTTAAGCTTAAAGTTGAATACAAGAAATTGGCCTTTAGTTCATAAGCTATGATAGTTCTATTGACCCGCTTTTAATAGCTTCATCTGTATGTGTCTTTGTCTATAACGGACTTTTCTAAGCGTGTTTATTAGTCTTTTAAAGTAAATTTACAGCAGTCCACATTATATCACTGAAGAACCGTTATTAAAAAACAAATGACAATGTAGATGCCAATCTCCATTGCTGTTTACACAGGCCATCAATTCAACCGATTCTGTAAGATCATTAAAGGTAGCTAACAAAGAATGAAATGAAGAATAATTTCCGTTGAATACGACGCAAAGATTTGTAACTGACAAAACTTCTTGAAGTGACACATGATTCTACCTGGATTCTATTAATACGTTAAAAAATAACTATAAAAACCTTTTGAATTCCATTCTCTGACACGAAGACTGGATTAGTGACGTATAAGGAATGTATAAGACTGGATTGTCAACTACAACAGTGACTAACAGAACAAAGTTACAGGATCGTTTTTTGTTTTTGCGAAAGACGGTCCCCATTTCATGTCATCCACATTTTTTATATTTTTTATCATTAATTCCATCACGATGAAGACTTGAAGACTCGAAGACTTAGAATTGAAGACAAATACTTGACATTGGCAGAAATAGCTGATCCGGCTGATTGCCATTCATCAAAAGAAGAAGAACAAAGTTACAATCAACCGACTCATCATTAAAGAAATAATGTTAGTGTTGTTAAAGAACGTCATAGTCTTAGATTCTCAAGAGGGAGTAAATATGCCCCGGATTAACTGATGACCTGACTTGAAAGTAACTGAGAAACGGCTGTTAAGGCGAACCTTGAGATTTCAGCAGTGAACTGCGATAGACTAACTGATATTTCAGGAGCTAAAGTACCATGTTTTTAATAATAAGCTCCAGAACGTTTCTTTAATCATATTTTTAAAATTTATTTACTTGGTTCACCTACAAGTGTATACCTACAACAGTTCAAAGATATTTTACAATAAGTATGAAGTGGCATAGTGTTACACTTACTTATAGGTAAGCATCGCCTGCACGAGAAACAACAATATGTTCATAATTTTATGCTAAAAATTCAATACAAGTGTTGTCAAAAACAGGTGGCACTCAAATAAAGTACCTCTTATAAGGTATTTAGTATGGTTTTGCGGAATTTGTAAAGCGGGTCAGTGTGTAAATCGACCAGGGCACTATTACTATAAAGCAGTTTGCAGAGTCGTGGGATGAGGAAGCTTTCTTGCTTTAATATTTTGTTTTTCCGCGGATAAATATTTTTTTTCATTCAATCATTTATTTACATAGATATCACACAAAGTTCTTAATGAATACGCATCAGGAATAAGAGTGTATATACGTCCTCGAGTGTTTCGAAATTCATTTACGATTGATAGGTACACTTTTTAAACTTGGCCGCATAACTTACTGGAACCTTTATACGTTATTGTAATATATCGATAGGATAGAACTAGATAAAACAAAGATGAACCGTAATGCGATTGATGGAACACTTACGCTCTAATAGAAAAGATTATAAAAGTAGGTTAGATCAATAATTGAGCTATAATGAGAATGTGATACCTAAGCAAAAGCCCAGCACTGTAAAGTAGAAGAAAACTTGAAATAAGCCATATAATAAAACGTCAGTCCAGTGTGGTTTATTTGGCCAAATTATCCTTTCAATGGAAAGGCTTTAGTTCAGGAGTGATTTAGTGTTAGTTGGTCTAATATCCATAAACATTCCAATCGATGGTTGTCCCTTATCTATATTTATAGTAACTATTTAAAAAAACAATATGGTCGTTTTTATATATTTGTTTTTCATTACATCATGTTGTCCTAATACTCATTTTTTTCTCTTCTAAATGGATAGGCATTGTTATAAACACCCCGTTGGAATACTAGTGTCTCATATCTCCTTTTTTACTTAAGTACATTTGGATTTAAATATTTATAAAAAAAATATGTTACATAGATTTTAGTAAATATGATATTGTATTAGTAAAATTTGATAGAATTTTTCGGTTAATTCCACTTTGTTCTGTTGGCGATATCACTCATTTGAATAAAGTAAACTTTTGGGCGCCTCTTTCACCTTGGAAGTATTTGACCTTGGTGATATCACCCAGGTGAAATGATTCCGCTTAAGTTGTATAACCTCGTTCACTTTGTAATTTATTCGCCCAGGTGGACAAAGGCGATATTTGTGTAATCTTATCACCCACATAATACTAAACTGAAAACTATAGTGAAAACTCTCAAAGGACTATCAAACTTATTGGCTTTTTTTGTCCTTCCGACAATAATGAAATTTAAGTCATAATTGAAAAAACTGTCTAAGAAATTCATAAAAGAAAAACTCCGTTTCTAAACCGTAGCTGACCAAAGATAATTTGTTCTAATATTATTGTGCAATAAAACAATGCACGAATCAATGATCAACGATTTTTTTTACATAAAAGAACACACACTATTCATTCAGTCCCAGAGAATAAAATACTTTGTGTTTGCTCTGTGTTCCGACCATACGCAGACATCTCGTATAGGACCATAGTTTCAGTAACTAAGCTATTTTATTAGACAAGCTTTTAAGTACATCTGTAGGTATGTGTGGGTAGATTGTACGAAAGCATCTGGACCACATATTCTTTAAGAGTAAAGTATTCCATCGCTGGACCTTTTCGGTAGTTAATCACAAAATTCCCGCTCATCCTAATCCTTGGTGACTTTCATACGCTTATCAAACTGCAACGCACATCTTTTCTGTCTGTCTGTTTATTGTCTTTAAACATATTGAAGATGGAATAAAGTTATTTAATTTACCCCATAATATAAGATTTTGCATTTGAAGTTTAACCATGGCCAATGAGAAAACAAGGTATTTGATGAAATAAACATTTCTGGATTAGTAATTTTCTGTTTGGTATTATTTATTTGTGCATGTCTTTTTATTTCAGTGTACGAACTATTTTCTTCAACATGTCCATTATAAGATCATAACATTTTTTTTGGTATTTTATATTAAATTGAAAACTACTTTTATTCTTCAGTAACTGTATGGGCCTGCGATCCAGGTCAAGCGCATAATGGCTGTAAAATATATGGTGCCTCATGCACCTGTGGCTACGGATGCAGAACAGAGTATAACTACAAAACTAGACGGGCTTGCATGAGTGCCTTAAAAGGTTAGTTTGTTAAGGGCCAGTTTCAACACTTGCCATTTTGAAATTATCAGCCAGATAAATACAGATTTTACAGAAACTTTTATCAGTTGAAATGTATTACATGGCATATAACTATCTGAATCTTTATCAGGTTCTGGTGAAACTGGCTTAAAGTCTTTTTATAGTATAGATGAGTAACCGAACAGACGGGCAATCATAACGTAAGTATTTCCCGAAACCCATGAGCACTTGTGATTCAAAAGTAACAAATTTCAAAGTACCAAGGAGAAGAAATCATAGGTTCCGGTAACTCACTACACAACAAAAAACTACTTATTATTAGAATAACTATTTAATTTCAGGTTGTGTATTAAAAACCTGGTACCTACCACTCCGGTTGAGCCGCTCATTGAGCCGACACATTACTCTCCCACAGCAGATATAGTTGTGGCTAAAATATTCACAGTTTTTAATAAAAACAAGTATAGTTACTTGTTAGACAGTGATTTATCTCAATGTTGTTTAAACAATATGCTTATAAAATATAGGATTTTGCTAAAAAAAAAAGGTCACATATTTTAATCGATCACCAAAGAAAGAAAGAGGAACCATTTACAGGAGGAGATTAGGGAGAAGAGAAGGAAAAGAATTTATATTGCCTAGTCGAATGAATTATGGGCAATTGTGTGAGCAGTTCCGTAAAAAAAATATTATGGTTTACTTGTACAATTCGCAATTACAACGGTACTGCAACTGCAGTAGAAGTGTTTCCATACCCACCGTAGGCAGAGGCTTATGCTCAGCAGTGGACTGCAATAGGTTAATAATGATGATAATGATTTTCTTCAATTGAAACCTAAATCATAATTATGATGGTTTGGTAATAATTAGGTAACTTTTGCATGTTATTATTCCTTATGACATACTTTTAAAGACTTACTCCGAAGGCAGTCTCCGCTAGGCCACTTAATATTATAATAAAATATATTATTTAGCACTACTAGCGCCATCTATTAATAATGGCATTCACTTTAGGACCGTGTATTAGCGGTGACACCTTGGAATTCCTTCTTTATATTTTTTTCCATAGAACGGACCTCAAACATATGTAGTCGATTACCCTGCTTACGTGGAACTTGTATTCAAACGGTGCAAGATCCTGGATTCACATGCAAGTGTGAAGGAACCGGATTTTATGGACAACGTTGTGAAAAAGGTAATAACAATATTATTACATTTTCCCTCATTGTTTAAATTGTACAAATAAGTTACCGAAGGACCTAAATAATTTTATCATTTGTCCTGTCTCCATTGGCTTTTTATAAAAAAAAAAAGAAGTGAGGACCACCTTCATATGTTATACCATTAATAAAAATAAAGTTTAACCTAAACTTTTCATATTCATTATCATTTTTTTCTTCAATTTGTTTTTCTTTCAGCTTGTCCTACCGTAGCTGTCCGTGGTATCTTTCCTCACGAATGCATTGTTATCTAAACTGAAGAAAACTGGAGCATCTCTTTTATTTATTTAGCTACATAACTAAAGTCTAACATACGACGCTAAGACATATTAGTTCTAAGAGAGTTTTTATCACAGAAAAAATACTTTTACCAAAATAGGAAATAAAATTTGATTAAAATAATGTTTTGTGTTCTTAGTACCTACCTACCATATATAAAAAAAAGAAACTAACTTCATTTTGACACTGGACCCGATTCGCCACCAGCAAACGGCAGCGGCGAAAGAGGTACAATTTTTTAGAGCTAGTTAATTTTTTTTAGTATTTGGTATAATTTGGTTCACTGTGGAACACCCGCCGTTATGATTCTCTTACAACATTTTAGCGCGTCATTGTGATATTGTGACTTTGTTCAACGAATATTTTCTAAAGTCGTTTTTCAATGTAAATACCTAAACTATAACATTTTAGTGGAATATAATGGTAAGTATTCTGCTAAAATAGAAATCATTCATTTTTCAGTTTTAGTTTTTTTTTAAACCATTCTGGCTTACTGCTGCACTTTCGTTTTACACAAATATTAGTAATACAACAATTAAAAGTATACGATAAGTAAGGTGCCAGTTTGAAAACATATAAATTATATTTAATCAACATATAAATTTACAAGACACTGAACCAAAAAGAGCTCACTAGCCAAGGAATGAATAATAAAGTAAATGAAAACATTTTAACTTAAACCTTATGTTATTAAGCTTTCATAAAAATTACTTAATTAGTAAAAAAATTAAACAGGCTATAGATAAGCGGGTTTCGATTTCGACCGAAACTGGGAGCTAGGACGAAAGTTCGTTTTCGGTTTCGGCTGAAAAACCAGTTTTGGTCGAATACTACTTAATATTATATGAAATAAGTTTTTAAAATTTTTGAAAAAACAAAGTTATATTTTAGTTTTCGATTTTACACGCAAAATATAAAAAGGCGGTATGATATTCCCATAAATTCATCGGACATGTCTTATTTCATCATATTACAATTCAGCATTTCTTAATATAGACTGAGATTCAACCCAGACTTACGACATTTTTGGAATACTGTCCCCATCTTTAGGCCGGGGCACCCCAATACCAGCTCCTCCCTTTAGACCGCATTCAACGGAGAGCGACTCGAATCGTCGATTCCCAAGAAGTTAATAAATAGTTTCAATTCGGCTAGACCCATTGGCGCTGCGTAGATATGTGGCTTCACTGTGCTTCTTCTACCACATTTACCATGGGGAGTGCTCCGAGATTTTTTTCGGACTGATTTCTGCCGCCTCTTTCCGACATCGTCCTTCGCGACAGAAATTTCATCCCCATCATCTTGATGGTTGGCAGTCCACAACTGTGCGCTTTTCAAGGAACTTTCTGCCTGGCACAACAAAACTGTGGAATGAATTGTCACCTGCGGTATTGCCGGACCAACACGACCTTCAAACCTTCAAGAAAAGAGCGTACTCCTTCTTAAAAGGCCGCCAACGTACTTGTGACGCCTCTGGTGTTGCGGGTGTCCATCGGCGGCGGTAATCGCTTACCACCAGGCGATACGTCTGCTCGTTTGCCTCCTATATAATGTAAAAAAATGAAATTTTTAGGATCGGCAGTCTAAAATACACTCAGAAAGGAATAAATACTCGCTAAGACGAAAGCGGGGCCGTTTTACAGTTAATAAGTGTTAAAGATGGAAAAAACCATGTTAACTTACGTTATCTTAGAAAGCCTGAATTTTATACATATCATTAAATTAAATATTTTTCAATGAACCACAAATCTGAGGTGACAAAAACCGTCACAGACTCGTTTAAAGTTTATTGGCACGAATGCCTCTGCTATATTTACGGCAGACTTACAAGCTATATAAGTCAGCGTAGGCGTTCATACTTCTTAACAATATAGACTCAAAACTAACTTTTCTGGGTATATATTAGACTATTGATTCCAAAAATTTCATCTCTCTTAAAATGACGTAAGTGTAGGCTGACTGGGATTTTGGACTATTAATCGTCCCTTTAATCGGAGGAGAATATACTAAAAGAATTTTCGGCAAGTTTTAAACTTGGCTGACTGGCAACCTTATTTTGAACTGTCAGTCGCAGTTGTCAGTTCTAGTAAAAAAACCACAATATTTTGAATATAAACAAAGTTTGTTAAAAAGAATAAATACAAACGCACAATGCAATCATTAATTACTGATCTACGAAATTACAAACTTTGGCACAGGATCCGTTTATTACGGATTATATGTAACCACAAATACACGCACTATCAAAAATAATAGAAAATTCTTTACACTGGGTATAAAATATTATAGTCCTTTTATAGTCACCTTCATAAAAGAGAGTGCAAGAATTGGTGTATTGGACACACGGATGCTTGTTTTACTCTCAGTAAGTATTAATGTTTACATAATAGGCATACATACACATACGTTAGCTGCGTAGTTCAAATATACGCTGTTTAGCTTAACTAAATATTATTTTATACCAATAATTGATTGTGGTACCTTCCTAAAGTACGTGTAGATCGAAATTGAATTGTCTCAAAAGTCCGTGCTAAAATTAAAAAGAAATAGTCCTCTATAAGTTTTTACAATACCTACATTAAGGTTTTCATAATTCTCATATTATTCTAAAACCGAAAAAAAACTAAGAAGTAACTAAAAACATACAGTAGGTACCTAATTAAAGTTAATTAGTGAAATATATATTTAAAACTTCTAATCCAAGAGTTAACTTTAATTAAACTACTACATTTCATAGGTTTACAAACTATTTCATATAACGCATGGTCACTTTGATAATATGTAATAATATTTAATAAAATTGTTGTACATAGGCCTCTCCATACAAATGAGGTTGTGGCTTATTACATCATTGGTCAGTATAGGATTTATTTCAAGTATTTCATCACTTTACATCACTTTCCTTGGATGTTGCAATGATTGATTTATAAAAATATTGCTTAATTATTTGTAATATAGTTCAAACGTACTACCATCTCTTTCACTAAACACATATTTTTATAATGGTTTTTCAAATTTCCAGGTATCAATTACGAAAAATTCACTTACCAAATTCATGTCATAAGAAGTTCTATGTTCATCTATGCAGCGATAAGAAAAATGATAACACAGTTGGTTGACAAAGTATGTATATTAAAAATGTCATTATTTTATATTATTTAACTGTTGTAGAGTCATGGGCAGCCGGCCCAATAGGAATAATACAACAGTCTCAGAGAAAACCGAAATGAAGCAATATTTGTCAGTATGGTGATGGACTCGGAATGAGAGAGAATGAAGTATTGCCACCCCTATTCATTCCATATATGTCTTAAAAGTTGAATAAGCAATCAAACTATGCAGATAGCCACACTTTGGCACAAATGGGCTGGCTCGACCGGAACGATACCACAGCCTTACAGAAAGCCGGTGTGAAACAGAACTTGCGCTGCATTTTAAGTTTTGAGTGAGGATGCTGTAGACCCATACCCCAACCCCTCCCCTATCTCCATCCTCCTCATCCCCCAAAGGCCTGCAACGCATTTCCGACAATGCATTTGTGACGGCTCTGATATTGCAGATGTCCATGGTAATCACTTACCATCAAGTGATACGTCTGCTCATTCGCGATTCCATTACAAAAAAAGAAAACTTGAAACACACCCAATACCAATCTGTCTCGCCAGTGTGGTAAGTTAAAAGGAGAAGCCTATTTATAAGCTGTTGATGAAATAAGTGTTTGGTTGCTTTTGACTGAGAGAGTGCACGTCTCACCTTGGCACTAGCAAGACGGATTCAAAGGGGGCAGATGCACTTTGACTCTTGACTTGCAGGAGTCCATAGATGATGGTATTTTCTTATCTTCAGGAGATCCGTCTGATGAACTGCCCTCTAATACCATAAATAAATAATTTTAAGCTTTTCTTTCTGGTCAAAGGTCAACCTTTCAACAGACTGTCATTGTTACACATTTGATGCATGATATTAGTCATATTGTCCTGTTAAGAATACGAAAATGAAGTGTCACAGCCCCTATTCATCCCATAGTCATTATCACTGCCAAGAGAAAAAACTTGAAACAGACCCTATAAGCCATCTAGACAGCCTGGCAGAGTCAGCCAAAACCTCCTTCCTACGGAGAGGCTGATGACTAGCAGCGTACTGTTAGAGGATGTGGATGTGTGATTGAGATCTTTGTTTGTCTAATACTTCCAGGTGCTGCTGAGAAAAGTTATCAGTACTTAAGTTACAAAAAAACCTACCCTCAGGACGACCTCTGTAGGAGTGGCAAATAGATAAGTGAGTTATGATGTACTTACCAGTTTTTTTTTTATATACCCTCTATTTCTATGCAGAACACTACACTAATTGGATGAAAAACAAAGTTACCAAACTTAAGTAAGCATTCAATTCTATGATTTTGTTTGGTTCTCCTTCTTACTATTGATCTCTCATTGGTCAACACGTCTTTAGCATAGGATACCAAACTAACCATTCTTTGCGGGCTTATAAAAAGTGCACATGCACAGGGCCCTGAAGCCCTACCCGCTCAGCATTTATTCATCTTCTTATTCATTATTTTATATTTCCAATCACATTATAAGTTTTCGGCTTATACGAATAGGTATTCCGAGAATACATTTACAAAACTTTAAAGGGCGAATGTTAAAACCCCTATTTAGCAGCCTTTCTGGAAAAGAATCCGCTACCTCTGGGATATTGTTTTACTGGAAAGTAAAAAGAAAATGTTGTACTCATGCTTCGTATTTTTACAAATTCCAGGTATCAGTGACAAAAATCATGCTGTAGGAAGTCCTGTGCGCCTATGCAGCTTATTAGACAAGTGACAAGACAAGTAAGTATAATAAGAATTAATACATATATTAGAATAGTATCACTGCACAATTGGCATAGCAGTTTAAGAGGTCGCCACGCCGTTTTCCATTGCGCTGACTGCCGTGAATTTAAACTCCGCATGGGACCCACCACTTTGTGTGATCAATAAATTGTTGTTCTGAGTCTCAGTATGTTGTTACCGTTTCATGACGTGAAAAGCGTGCCACGAGAAAAGTTCAAAGAAGTCTTGGAGATTTATGGTAACGCTATAAACTTGACATGTACAACAATTCATCAAGATGTCTTTAATTTTTATCCTGGCTTGCAGATGTACAATCTGCTGCTTCGCTTCGGGAAATACTATACATAAAAGGAGCTTCTACTGCCTTTGCATATGAGTTGTTTTATCGGTTTTTCATGCCTTGTTGGGCAAGAGATTTTTCCGATGGAGGTACAATCAGAAACTGTCGCTATGGGAGTCACCGAAGAAGAATATTGCGATCACGGCATGGAGGCATTCCACAGGAGAGCTACTGAAATAGCAGCGCTTGATGAAGTTCTGATTCCAAGGCCAGCAATTGATAGAGCAACATCTGGTTAACATTTTTATAGAAACCGCCATCGTTCTTTCAATACTTATCACTACGTGTCAATTCTATGAAACATATATCTTTGATGTAGTTGTTCTCTGACCTTTGTGTTCTAGATCATCCATCGTTGTTATTCTTGTATTCAGATTTAAATATATAAAATTTGAAATCGTTCGAATCGAATCGTTGAAATTCGATAGAAGGGAAATATAAATTAGTATATAATTAGTAAAAATTAAAGTATAGTTCCTAAGCACTTCTGATTCGGATTATACCTATTCTTGTTATTGTATACCTGTTCCTATTTGTAGTATATGTATTATCATCAATATATGAAATATAACACAATGAAGAGTAATGATTTATTTACATAATCTAAGTATTCTCAAAGGAACATACGTGAACCCGCAACTGTTTATAAACGACTGTAAGATGTCCGTTAGAATTTCACGCAATAATTTAAATCCAAAACCACTCTTAAAAAGGGACTCATTTTACAACAAGAAACAAACATTATTAACAGACAATCATTCTTTTTGGCAAATGGTAATATATTTGTTACGTATACTTCCAATGAAATCGAGTATCTGGTAACCTTAGCAATGACAGATTACGCCATAAGTTTAGAAAACCCTGATTTACACCAATATGTTTGCACAGGACAGAAACTTGCATCTTGTGGGTCCAGTTTAAACTTTGCGCGATGGCGCTAATAATTATACGCGTGAAAGTTCTACAACACTTCGCCGTCTATATTTGCAGACATCACCATCACCTTTGCATCATTCGTAAGGGTTGGACTTCCAGTCATTTATAATTTCAAATTCTGTTTCAACGAACGGAAACGGTTGCCACAACGCTTCATACTTCGTCAAGTGTTGTGGGTCCAGATCCCATATGGGAAAACACTTTGTGTGATCTCCAAACTGTTGTTCTGAATCTGAATGCTCTTTGCGTCCCTTTCATAGGTGCTTGCCTTTTTATGTTACAACATGTCGAAGCCTTTAAGTTATGGCTAGCTTGCTAGCGAAGCTAAACAAACATGTAGCTACGAAATAGGATAATCGGTCAGATCAACACGACGAAAACCAAATATATTGAAGTATACCACTAGTATTATGAAATGAAAACTTTTTATTGATATTCATCATTATATGTGACACACTATATAATATTTAATACATACGTAATACATAATACATAAGTCAGTCATCACTCAAATCAGAGTCAAGGTTAGACTCGGTAATTGACGCTAAGTACAACCAATTCTTGATAAATAGGAACTTAATCACATCTGCAGCTTATAGTAGAACTTGTGGACTAATCCACTGCTGGACACAGCCAGTACCACGGCCTCACAGAAAACCGGTGTGAAACAGCGCTTACGCTGTGTTTCATCGAGTGAGTGAGGATACCGGAGGCCCATACCCCAATCCAATGCCCCCTATCCCACTCACCATCCCCCTTCCCCCCAGGCCGCCATAGTGTGGGGCACCATGCTGCGTTGTTCTTTTTCGCATTGAGGATGGTGGCCACCACTCTTGGATTCTGCTCATGCTTTCCATCAGGCAGGGCAGAGTCATTTTCGCAGCTTAAATATATAAAAAAAAAAAGAAACAGGGCTTGGTGGATTTATTACAAGTTTTTCTTCTCTTTGCAGTGATGCTGTCTTGATGTTTGTTGTTGTTGTACTTAAGTAATATATATTTTGACGATTTAACTTACATTGATTAAATCAATAAGTTCGAAATAAAAACATCACGCTTTAAACAACTCTGATTGTTGAGGACCACTGGTGTTCAGTTTTAGCCCCAGTGCACCGATGGATTACCCTGATGCTCCAGTGCTTAAAACTTAGAGTAACATACAAAATGAATGTTGGCATCCTAACGAAGTCTTACTTTCCATTTACTTACAATATGAGATAATTTTATAAGTAGACATGGCCTATTATGCTTCTCTATTCCGTATTACAGTTGCATTAATTTAAAATGAGTGTTCCCTCGCTCAGCGGTGCAAACGTTTTCTTGCTTTTCAAATTTCTAACTGGTAAAAATACCGATATTAGAAGCGATTAAAGCAAAAACATCTCTATTGCTCTTGTGACACGTTTAGTCAAAGTGCAAAAGTACATGAAAAATAAATTTGATATCAATTTAGTAATATTTGATACAGGCTTTGTAAATAATTTTCGTTCTGTTTAGAGCCAAAGTAAATGAAAATTGTGATCAAATTCTTTTCTTTCGGTATCAAAGCTAGGACACTTTGTATCCGATGAGAGAAAGACGATACTGCTTTGATTTTCCATGGTGTCTTGGGATGATGCGAATGGTTTCGCACAACTTGGACTAAATGCTGTGTCTTCATGGCTTCAAGAAAATGGGTTGACATTTAACTCTAGAAAAACGTATTACATGCTTTTTTATATCAGGAGCATACCACTTTCTATGCGAGACAGCCATGGTATACTATATCTTACATGCTCACAACGTGGCTCTTGTACTTCTCTAAATGAAGTGTCTAGCATAAAATACCTGGGAGTTGTGCTTGACAGTCTCTTAAATTTCTGTCGCCACCTTGAGCTGCTCTCCTCAAGAGTTCGTAAATTGATGTATGTTTTTCGAAACCTTCGTCATATAGCGGACGCGCAAGTGATTAAAATGGTTTATCAGGCCCTGCCAGTCGCTGATAAGCTATTGTGTGAGGGAATGGGAGAGCATGTAAGAGTCATCTTGTGAAATTAGAAAAAGTTCAACGGGCGGTACTGAAGGTAAGTCGATCCCTGCAATTTCTCTTTCATTCCAGAGACCTGTATCCGCTTACGAACGTATTAACAGTAAGTTAACTATTTATCTTGGGAATCATATTGAAACAGCATGGTGCTCTTACCTATGACTCCTATTTTCATAACCAGAATCGTCGAAAACAACAGGTCTGTGATACAATGTCCATGTTCTCCAGCCGATTCTTTGGTTTTCTGGCAAATTATTTTTATAATAATATTAACAAACAGACTGACATATATTCTTTTACGCGTTTCCATTGCAATAAAATTGTCATATCTTGACTCAAGTCGCTTAGTGACGATGAAACAGAAGATCTTTAACATGTTCCATCGAACATTTTTGAATAAAAGGTTCACCACTCTTTTGTTGGCGTTGGCGTTCGATTACCACGAGTTTTACAGAGCGAATAGTAGCGTTAATGTCTCAAGACTTGTACGGAACAAAACTACTGTACCACGTTTCTGTTCTATACGTAGTAATATTAGTTCAATGACCACATGTCATTTATTAATTGGAAAAGTTATGCCGTAATTCCAAGAAACTTAGAATCTTTCAATCTTCAATCTCTCTCTCTTTAATCTTCGCTCTAGTTTTACAGACTCGTAAGAGTCTGTAAGCGTTTCTCTCAATTTTATTGAAATTGGAATCCCAGATCCAGACAATGAAATCAGCTCGGAAGTAATACCTTTTTTATTACAAAAACAATTTTTTAAATCGACGCAAAATTGAAGGATGCTTCGCGTAGCAAACATACAAAAAAACTGAACCTTCAGTCAGAACCTTCTCCTATAAAGACGGTTAAAATGTTGATTCTGTAGCTAGGTACAGCTGATGTTACAATTTATGTGAAATTATTGTTTTTCATTGACTGTGATAATTATTACTTTGACTAATACCTCTGAATCTGGCAACACTCCTAAAGAACTTATCAGTGAATAGGTCGTCAATTCGACTTCGACAACTGTTTGTCACCAAGGCAAATAAAAAAAGTCATTGTAATAAATTATCAGAGGGATTTAGACAACCCTTTGTTTCACAGTGCATTCATTGTTGAATAATATTAGAATTAAAAAAGTTTGAAAAGAATTGTTATGTGAGTGAGAAAATTGCATTATAGTGTAAAGTGAATACGAATAATATTTCTAACCTTCAGCTAAGTAAGTACTTGCTATTAAAAATGTTTTTTTTATGTCCAATTGTAAGCCTTTTCGTATTTCGAGTGTTTTAGGCTTGGTAGGTAACAAATACATTATTTAAAAACAATACTTAATAAAATAATGCCCAATAAGGAACAAACTCCGTCGATGTTGTTATTGTTCTTTGTTTAAAAAAGATAACATAAAAACAAACACAATTAATGCCAGTAGGTACATTTCTCAGTGTCTTACAATTAACGACACCTAAAATAATAACTAACTTTTAAATGTAGAATACAATATTTAAAATTGGAATAGAAGTAACTTAAAAAAGTTTTAATTACTTGAAATGGTTTTTTGGTCCAACATCACATACCTTTCTCTTTTTATTTTGTAATGTGCAAATACATTGTATTGGTCTTTTGTCCTTCAATCATCTTCCATCTCATCATGCAGGCTTGTCTTATTAACTAATATACAATAGAAGTAGTTATAAAACTATACAATATTCAGTGAGTTGATATGCAATTTAGTGAGATAGTATTTTACATTATAGTCTTTACTGTATACTGATGAAAAATTCCATTGTTTTCCTATATATGTAACTGTCTTTTGATGTGTAGGTAGCATAAAAAGTGGCTCATAATAAATTAAATTATAAATGTGTTAAAGAACTTCTTATGTTAGTTTCAATGAACTAAAATAAGAAGGCCTTTAAGTTTTTTTCATTCTTTTTTATTTTAGTTTAAATTTCTTTAGTAAGTTGATATTTAGTTACAGAGGTCTTGAATTCTCAACTGAATGGAATGTAGAAACTGATTTATTAATTTTATCAATGTTTACTACTTAATTTCCAGTCACATGACAAAATTATAGATCCATAAATAATAGATCAATACCTAACATAGAGGACATGAGGAGTTTGATAATACCTATACAAAAATGGAGATTATAATATTATATA
>PKRV01000323.1:176432-197024 GCA_003709505.1 Hyphantria cunea
ATATATATATATACATACAAGATATATATGTATATACAAGAGTCTTCTATTAAATGAGGGTCTGTTTTTGGCTAATAAAGCTTGATGTTTATTGTTTTATTTGTAGCATGGCTTGGTCAGGATATCAAAAATTTCTGGCTGTAATGCTGGTAATCACAGGATCCATAAATTCTTTAAGCACCAAATGGGCTGACAAATTGACTTCCAAGGGTTCAGATGGAGTGGAGAGGACATTCAATCACCCGTTTTTGCAAGTGAGATTTTTTAATATGCATTTGAATATATAACATTATCTAATAAACTACTAAGTCTTATACAATTGTAATGGCTTATTATCAGATACATCTACTGTTTTTAACACTTTTTGATGTTTAAAGTGCAGTGGTATTTTTTTGGCAAATAATTTAACATTTCTTCAAAACAAAAATAAAGAAGCTATTTTATTAGAATTGATTATGAAAGCATTCGTTTTAAATTCAGCATTTAATACTTATTGTAATTTTCTTTTTAGGCAGCTACCATGTTCCTGGGAGAGATGATGTGCCTTTTGACATTTAAGATAATATTCTGTATGACGAGAAATACAGGCCATGCTCTCACAAACGGCAACCAGAACTTCAATCCCTTCATACTGATGCCAGCTGCCATGTTTGACCTGGTAAATTTGTTTTAAAGTAATTGATTAATATCTTTTAGAACAGTGATTTTTTGTTCTTGACAAATAAAGTTAACATTTAAATTATAGTAAACCTAATTTATTTTAAGATATTGGCCACTTGATAATATAATATTTAATTTAAATTGATGATTTCAAATATTAAACATTCAAGCCAGAATTTAATAGCAATTTGTATGAAGTAATACAAAAATAATTTAACTATTAGTTTGATTCATATGTATTTTAAGTTAAATAAAAAAAAAATATTTATTTAAAAATTATAGGCGGCAAATTACCACTAATTTCAAAATTTTGCTAATGTAGGTGTGAACATTTATATAAAGTAATAAATTAATGCATATTTAAGGAAATTGTAGATATCAAAAATTTTTAAAATTCATGTCATATAAGTAGGATTTTATATATTTCTTTTGTAAACTTTTTTTAAAATTGTGTATGAAAAGAAGTATAGATCTACAGATACACTTATTACCTTCCTTAAAAGAAAGCTAATAATAATGAGGGAGTTGTCTTGTGTATAAAAAAATGCCTGTTTTGCACTTGTAGTGTTCTAAATAAAAAATCTATTGCAATTTCTTTTACCATGAAAAATTGCACATTATTTGTTACGTAAAATGGAATAAAAATTCACAAAGAATATTATTTTGTGTCAGAAAAAACTCGAGCCTTACCATTGACTCCCGATTTCGCTCACATAGAGGAGTAGAATGGGATTGGTCCACCTGTAACCCCCCAGAAACACCTTTAACCGGCCCCCTCAGGGGTGCCCTGTGTAGTGCCACCCAAGTGAATTAAATAAAACTACGGCTTTCGACTAATGGTACACAAAACAAAAAATTCCCAGTGTTTTCTAGCAATGAATAGAAAAACGAGACGATAGAGTTCTAACTGTTTTTAAACAATGTAATGTAAAACAGTACATGTAAATGTGCATCTTAAGGGTAATTTAAAAAACAAGAAATATTTTGGATTTAATCTATAATAGAAGACTAAATAAAAAGAATTGTAAATATTTCAAACACATTCCAATGTTTGTTATTTTTATTACGAATGTATTTAAAACCAATAACTGCATTTATTTTTATCCTATTAATTGATAACGAAACTATTAATAAATTAAATAGACAAATCCGCAGTAACTTCAAATTAACTTAACCAAAGTTCTAACTGCTTTTCAAGATAAAGCTGTTAAAGTTAGATACACATCAACAGATTTTAATAGTCCTCAGTCAGTCTCATAGGTAAGAGGGTTAAAGCGATAAAGTTCGGGTGGAGAGAGAAAAACGAAATTTATTTTTCTTGTTTGTTGTAGAATAAAAACAATGATAGTAAATTATAATTTCGATTATTCTTATTAAACAGATCGGTACTTCAATTATGTACATTGGCCTCACACTGACATACGTAAGCAGTTTCCAAATGTTCCGTGGCTCGATCATCGTCTTCGTGGCGGTACTGTCCATGACATTCTTAGAACGACGTGTCATCAAACGAGAGTGGATCGGCATATGTAAGTGTTTTCATGATTATTATTCTGTATATTGTTAAGTGCTGGCGTCCGATGCTATTTCGGTCTAGCACTTGCAAAAGTTTAATTGTGACTTGGCCCACGGAGCGTATTTGTATTGATTATGCTAGCATTACAGTGCTGCTTGCATTGTGCAAGAGAGGGGCGATTTTTAATGTGTAATAATTTCACAGTTCAGGTCTGCAATAACCAAACAGGCGTCGTGTTAAACATTTTCTCATTTCCATTATCATAAAAATATTACGTCAATTTTGTAGTTATTCCAAATTTAAAGTGGAAATTGTGCTCTATAAAAATTAACTCTTGAAAATGCTATAGCAACATTTTCCAAATTTCTTAAAATATTAAACGTAATCTAAAGAGTTTTCTTTGATTTTTTTTCAAAGAGGTCCTTGAAGAGTCATTTACGCGTTCGTTTATTAGTCCTCTCTCTGGCAGCGTACGAGCTATATGAGATCTTAGTTTTTGTCTATATTGCCGATTACATACGCTGTGTTTTCTATAACAAACAGTTTAGATGCTAACAATGGTTAAAGGTGAGTAAAAATTGTGCCTTATTGTATGTTATTTTTAAAATGTTGTATTTTGTACACTGCTGGCGAGTTTATAAGTAAAAAATAAACTATAATATTTTGGTAAAAAATTTCACAAACAATGAGATATTGTAATGTTCCGTTTATTTTTAGAGCTTGAATGTTTTTATTATGCCTTTTGGTATTTCTGGTCTAACTTATGTCCACATCATGTCTAATTAATTGGATGAAGCTTAATATTATATTGATCAAAATTACTTTGAAAGGAATTAAACACTAATTAAGCGGGCATGCCCTTCCGTAACCACGCTCTTACAGCGAAAAAGTCCGATTCATAAATACGACCGAAATCCACGGCACGAGACTCTCCCAAGAAACTAATATGTTCATTTAATTTGAAGATTACTTTTATTGACTAAGGTGTCGTACTAGTCATAGGTTGATGTCGATCTCTCCTAAACATAACATCAATAAAACACGCCATCAAAGTTAAAATAGCGACGCGTACTGTCTGTCTTTAGTGATAGGATTTAAAATATCCGCTTTTCTTTTATTTATTGTTAACTTTTCACTACTCATTCCCTCACTATATGTGGTCAATAGACTCGACTGTAAACACACACTGTCAAAAATGTACCTGCAAGTCCGTGGGGTGAGGACCTGGTGATTCGTAACACAGGCAATCTATGCCTATCATAGAAATCAGCTCCTCACATTTTAGTTTGTTCTTCACAATTAGTTTTAGATGTACCATTGTGAGGAGAAATATAGTATATGCATACTAGACTACTCGGTTGGCCTAGTGGTTTCAGTGGTCGCCACACCGCTTCCTACTGTGTTGTGGGTTCAAATCCTATATGGGACAACATTTTGTGTGATCCATAAATTGTTGTTCTAAGTCCGGGTGTAATTTGTGGCCGTTTCATGTATGTTTGTAAAGATCCCCGTGACACAGGAATCTACATTGCAAATGCGGGAGTTGTCTTTAAAAAAAAACTGTAATATATCGTGATCTATTCAAATGAAAAGTGACTTATGAAAATGCAAAGCAAAATTAATCATTAAATATGAAACGATGAACTGGCAACGTTTCCACAGGTTGGACCGCCTGATTCGTGCGGCCGCGATGGAAATAACAGAAATATCGCATCATAATATCATGGTAAAATGTCGCAACTGACGTTGTATATTTTAAAGCTCATAAACAAATAAAGGCACATTTGATAAATTTCCTTTTTTGTATCTCCCTCCTTAAATCTCATTAAGAAGCGGATCTGGAAGATATGGAGAGCCGTATATGTGTAACCATTGACTATGGATCTGGAATTTAGATGTAGACATTAGAGTAGGATGCCTCAACGCTGTGGTTGGGGTGATTTTTAGTGGACACTTGATATACTTCTGACTAAGTCCTTGTGGATTCAAAGACCCGCAGAGATTTTCCACCTCCAGAACAATGAACCAGGTTCAGACTATTTTCCCTTAATATCCGTGTAAATAATGTTATTAATACTATATCAACGAGAGATCAATGCCCTTTACCGAGAAAATGTACATGAAATATATGCTTGATATGATACATTATCGGGTTACATCCATTTTAAGCATGTGTTTTTGTAGACAAAGTGAACGTTCACAAGTGATTGGGATCTGTAATAATATTTATACTACGTCGCATTAAATTTCAACAACAAGTCATGAAAATGATACAACACGTTGTCCCGCGACAGTAAAGTTTCAATAACTCTATTTTTGTTATGAATAATTTTCTTACTTCTAGTTACTTGGTTTCATATATATATATATCAATACAGTTGCTTACTTGATTAATATTGTGCACACGAGCCGTTTATCGACCTTAAATAGTACTTGTATTTTAATTTTAACAAAAACTTTCGGGGATCTCCGAGTTAGAACACGTCTTTCTCCCTTACCTGGTCTTTTTATAAAACTGCCTATTTTATTTCAATCTCTCTTCTCCTGTTGTTCCTCTGCCCCTCCTCGTCTAATATTTACATTTAGTTAGTATTCCGTTTTATTTTGTTTTTAATGATTTTTTGTGGATTATTAAAATAGGGGAAAACTTCGCAGGAGAGGAACGTAAAAATTTTTCGTCAGAAATGGTATTTAAACATACAACATTAAATAGAAGTAATCCCAGTGCCATACCATATGATGGTAGAAAAAAATAGATATGGTTGTAAGAATTTGTAGTCTGTTTTGTTCAATTCGCTAATAATGTTATCAAGTATTTACATAAATTTCGATAACTATATTTACAATCCTAACACTATACCTTTCACCTTAGTAAACAATCAACAAGTTGGAAGAAATAGGAAAACATCATATTCTTTTGTAAGAAATGAAAGAAGCGAAGTTGTATTGTTATCCTAAGAATCCACACTGGCACACATCGAAATATGAAACTATTGTTATTATTTGTGGTTGTAGTTTTTTGGTAGGATGTAAAAATAGTAGATGAATTGCTGAACTTCAATCTGATAACATAAACAATTAATCAATCGCGTTAAAACATGATGTCAGTAATTTTTCCAGGTGTTGAATGGAAAAAATACGTAAAGAAAAAAATTTGTACACCTTTTTATACGAAGCAGAAATACAGAACCGAATAACAGTTTTAAACATACAGACCACTAGTATGTTTAAAACTTATTCGAACACGTTGAACGAACACATAAAATAATTAAGATATTAAGGTTGTCTGTGTAAATCGAAATCTATGTACAGATTTTTTTTAATTAAGACATGCAACTTATAACATTTTCTATGGTAAAATTTAAGACTTAGGGCTGCTTTTCTGTGAGAAAGACCGATTCGCTCCATACGTGCCAAGGCTTGGCGCTCACACGGATCTTATTCTTTGAGCATTGTTATTAATTTTGTTTAAATAGATCTTATTAAAAGCCTTTGAACACGAAAGATTTTATCACTAGACAATGTTACAACATATAATATATATTACAACCACCTAACAACTGATATTAAATTACTGTTAGGTATGTACAATGGGTGGCCAAATCGCTGGTTGCGATCTCTGCTAGACAACCTTTATAGTGGGGAAGAAAAAGGAATTTCGAGATTTACTCGAGCGCAGTAGATTATTATAATGAGTAGTACCTACACTCTGTTGAGTACTTTCGCCATACAAAAACCCTAAATATAAGGCCCAACAGCTAGCCAGAAGCTAGGGCAGTCCATTAAATGAGGATACAAAAAATCGATGGCAAATTGCAAAACTCTTTTATTATAAGATAGCGAATTAGTTATCGAGGAAGGCTATAGTCTTTATATCATCACGCTACAACGAAAAGGAGCAGAGTATAGACGAGATATTTTGCAGAAACAGGAAAAGATTCTTTTTTTGAGAGCTTCCATTGCGTGCTCTACGAGAACTAAAAATTTCACAAAAAGCTATGCAAGGAAGAATTATATTAATATATGGCACTATAATTTTTTCATGTAAACAAATTTGTTATAAATAACATTACGCTACTGTCAATAGGAGACGCAGACGAGGTTACGTAGGTCAGCTTGTATTTTATAGTTTCGATTCCGCTTTTTCTAGTAGAAATAATTTAACTATTGCTGATTAAAATTAAAATGTTACTTGTTTATAATATACTGCCTTGTAAAGAAAACTAGAAGGTCTTTTAAAACAAAGAAACGAGACATTATTCTTAATATCTTCATAAATCCCTTAGGTAATTTATCGAACACATTGGCGTATGTTTTGACAGCATGTGTGTAAAGTTTACTTCTACCGAGCCTGGAAATAATACATTGCAATCAATGTAGCCACTGTGTCTTTAAATGTTTGTCCAAACATAGGTGCATAAGCAGTCGTAAAGAAGACAGTAGACTTCGTTTAATGTTTTTTTTTATTTAGTCAGTGATTTTATTTATTTTTTAAGAGAAATAAGACGCACTCGAATTAGGTCACACAAAAAATCAATACCAGAATTTGGTTGTATCAACAATGTTATTGAGAGAAGTAAATAATACATTGAATATAGTCTCAACTTGTTAAAAAGAGATGAAGATTGTGAAATTGTGGGGTAATCTCTGAATCTACTGAAACGATTTTGAAAATTCTTAGCAATAGAAAACCACATTAACCCGGGTTAAGGCCATAACGTCCCCACGCTGGCCAATTGCGGGTTGGGGACTGACAATACGACGTTGTGGCTACGTAATCTTGCCGTTGGATGTTTTTAAGTCCTCAAAATAGGCTTCAAGACTGTAATCGGTTCCCGGTTGTTATCATAAACAACCGGGACCGACTGCTTAACGTGACCTCCGAATCACGGAGACGCTCATGGTTACATGCCACTAGCGGTCACCCATCCAAGTACTGACCGCGCCTTTGCTGCTTACCCTCGGTGATTGTTTCTAATCACCGAGTGCAAGTGGGCTATGAGCGCGTCTATATATAGTCCTTAATAGAAAAAAATCCAAATCAGTTTGAAAACAAACGGAGTACTGATGATGTAATCAACAAAAAATAATTTTACTCTCTTTGTATAAGGCAGTAACATTATTATTTTTAAATATTAGTATTCTTTTTTAATGCTACATGTGAATCAAAATTATCAATTAGGGAAATTATTTTTTTGTTAAAATTGTTTAAAACCATTGGGCGCCCGTTTCCGGGTCTCGTTCTATACCCGGTAGAGTTTTTAGTGTGGGACGTGGAACAAACAAGGGGCGCATGGCCCCCACGTCCCCTAGGTTTCAGATTCTAGGTAAGTAAAATTAGAACAACCACATATGTTATCGCACATTTTATGTAATATTGAGTAATTTACTCGTGGATTCACTCATGGACTCTGTACCATGACCTGTTAGATGCTTGTGAGCTGGATGCGAGAAACCTAAAATTGAACGGTTCAATGGGAGAGACCTACGTCCAGCAATGTACTGATAAGTTGATGATACTTATTGTATTAAGGACTCTAATTAGAATAGAATTAGGTCTCTGATATTTTGTTTATAAGAGATTGTTAAATTGGTACATTTGGGGGGCAGTCATAGTTTATACGAAAAAAAAAATGGTTTGTAAAAAGGTTAAACATAGATTACCCTTTAAAACGTCTTTATATATACTACAAACTGATAAAAAATTAATATAGTGCTAAAATGAGCTCCATTATTCCCAATTTATTACTAGGAACTGTGTACATATTATGAATAATATATCATATTCCTTTGTGTCGCTGTTGTTAGATAAACTCAGACAGCTCTTGATAACTAATATTTCATTTATAAGAGAGATATTATTTTTATAATATTTTAGTTACTTGCTGCGAAGTTATAATGTACTTTTTGTGTTTATAAAACAACAAGTTCTTTGTGTAAAAGAAAAATAACTGCGTTAAATAGGTGAGGGCACATTTAAAAGTTTCTTTCCTACGCTAAGACAAGTCTGTAGACTTGTGTGGGTTGCCCTCCTTTTGTATTGATAAGGTAATATATTACAAAATATTGCTTGAAATGTTTTCTAAATAGGCAGAGGTTTGTGAATTCATATTAAGATGAAAAGACGCAAACGTACTAAATTAATTTCTAATGCTGTGTGCTTGTGTACAAGTAGGAACTGTATATATCGCTATAAATTAAATTATGTACAGATGCGAAACTATCGCAAGTTGTAGTTATAATATAGAGTGACCATAAGCGAACTACTAATGAATAAACTACTGTCTAATTATTTGCGAATGAAATATCGGAAACACTACAGGTAAATAAACAAGGTATGTACGTAAGTGAGATTTGTCATGCACGTTGCTGTATTGTAAATGTTACACACACACTTATTGCATTGTAAATGTTTTAGAAACATTTTGTAGAGCTCTGCGGCTGGATTTTTTGTTTGTATCTCTTACAGATTTGAAATTTGTACTCTTATACTGAAATTTAATTTAAAAACTCACATCTTACACGCATATGTGCCTTGTTAATTGATGGGAACCCCAGACCCTTGATTAACATTATTAATTTATCAAAAATGTTTGAATACATACAAATTATAAAAAAATTACAACGAAACACAGAACTAACGATCAAGATTGTTACATGATTATTTGTCCTGGGCGAGGATCGACCTTGGCAGTGATCATCTCATCATACCAGTCAGTATCACTATCCACTTGACTAGACAAACGGGGCTATCTACGATAAGTACACATAGTAAATTACGAGGATGACCTCGTAATTTACTATGTGTACTTATCGTTATAATGATATAACCTATCAACTTTTAATTAAACGTAATTTTAAAATATCAGTTTCTCGCATTATCTTTGCTGTTTTCATCATTTACACACACATAACACGTCATATAATAACAGTATATTAAAGAATATCAACAGCTGTACATAGGCTTTTCCTTAACAGGGTCAGTACTAGGTATTAAAACTTTTAAGTGGTCTATTATTTATAGTTGCAGACAGACCATAGACCATTTTATTCTAACATATATATAGTTAGTTAGTTAAACATATAGTAACATTTATAACAGACAAAGTTTACGCCGCCCATTTCTCTGTTTCATTTTTATTACCGAGATAGTTTAATTTTTGTTATCAGGCTTACATATTGCAGCAAACTATATGCAATTTAATGTGTCAGTCATTGACATGCCTTTACCTATAGATTAACTAGCTGACCGGTGCCCACTAGTTGGGCGTTAAATATTTTCTAGCAAACATGAAGGCTGTTGGTATAAAAACTGTCATGATCATACTTTTTATAAACATTGTCGTAATTATGACACGCTCGCAGTATGTAGTTGTTTTGTAAATAGATTTTTAGTATTAACATGAAAATACAATATCATTAAAACAATAGAATTAGAAAAATAGAAACTATCAGAGTGTTACGTAGATTGCCAATTATTTTTATCATAACGGAATTATTTTAGCAATCATAAATTATTATCAACCTCTTTGCTATTGCGTTTGGTTACCATTTATGTGTATATTGCATTGATAAATATTAATCAACTTTTATAAACTATCACCGGTATTAAGCCGAATCCTACTAATATTATAAATGCGATCGTTTGTGAGGATGGCAAAAACCACTGAACGGGTCTATATGAAACGTTGCAGTAATATCTTTTAGATCGGGATAACATCAAGGTTACTTTACTAGACATTCACGCGGGCGGAAACGCGGGCAAAGCTACACAGCTATCAAGAATTGTAATAATCTGTAATCGTCATTCCTCAAATTAGTGGTGTGTTTTTCTTCAAGCTTCAAAGTTTGAATAAATCTCTTTTAGCTTAAATCAGTTCATAAATCATACATTTCTGAGGTAACAAACATAAAACAAAGACAACCGATTTGAGTTTTTGCGAAATAGATTCTGCAAAAAATAATGTTACAGTCTAATTTTTTTATAAGACGGACTTTAATAGTTTATTACGCGCGGAACAAGTTGTTCGTGTTGTTAGTGTTCCTCTTGTTTTATATATATATATATATATATATATATATATATATATACTGCGCTGACTGCGATTATTTGGTTATTGATTTATTTTGTAGTATGTCATGCTATGTCATACTTTTGCATCATAAGGCCTTATGATGCAAAAGTATTTAGTATGGGAGAGAACACTCCACATTTTATTTCTATATTTCTCCTAAGTAAAGCAGGTGTTTAAATCAACCAAGGACCAAAAAAGCAGAACTTAAAATAATAATTGATTATTTATTTATATTTTACAATCTATCAGAAAATAATTATAAAAATATGAATAATTCAAAAACCTCAAACTCTAATGAGGTTGGGTTATCGATAAACCAATTTTATTTTATTTTATCATTACATACTTATATGTCACACATAATTTTTTGTACCGGACGCACGTAGCTTCACTTCAATCATTGTGATTTTTCGCGATGCGAGACTTGTCTGAATTAACTTGGCGGTTGGATATTGACTGCACACACACCTGTATTTGATGTTCCTGAGATTCAAAACTTTAATCCATCCTTTCCAGTTGCTTTAGTTGCGATAAGATATTTAAACTCCTTTAATTTTAATGGAGTTTTTTTAATTAATATTCAAATTAACCGTTCGGAATCTGTCACACTATTATTAGAAACATATATTTAAAATGTTTATTTTAGTGAATCATGCTTGAGGCGATTCTATTAGAACTTCAGAGGGTTTCAGTACCTTAAAAATCAGTAGATATCGAGTAAGTAGTTCATGAATTAATTCTAATTAAACGAGAATAACAATACGATTGTACGCGTAAACTAAAAACTACTGTAAACTTTGATAAAGATATATAATTTTAGTACGGAGGGTTATACTCCTTTGTACGCTCCAAGCACGCGCTATTTTTGGGCAATAATAAAAATCTGAATGTTTTGATAAGTGCAAGACGACGCTTGGTGCTTTTTGTACTAAATATCTAAAACTACTTAATGTAGGTTAAACTCTAACCACCATAGAACTTTGCCTTAGGTTATTAGAGTTAGATCTAAAACGTAATGAACTTTCATTATTAAGTAGTACCTTTTTACTACATTCGAGGGTAGAAACTGAACACGATGTGATTTAAATATTTGTATCTACGCCATAATCGTTAATGGTTGCCTATTCAGTATCCTATTGGTGACTGATTCCTTAGCGATAGAGCTGATTTTTAGGATTAATATCTCTCAATGATTATAAAATTGGAGAGGCCTTTGTCCAGCAGTGGACTGCGATAGACTAATGATAATGATTATAATGTCATCGTCAAATATTGAAAAAATTTTTTAGAAGATATTTTCTTTATCATCCTTCGTGTTTTAATAAACTTAATAATAGTAAATAGCTGTATATGTATGCGCTTGATAATACTGTCTAGTGTAAATATATAAGTAACGAAAACAAAACGTTTGTCGGACCTAATATTCAGGTTACGTAATTATGCTTTATTCTTCGAAATAGCTATCTGATGCAAGGCCCGGATGGCCGGGGCTCCAGGTACCCTAGCGCGCCGAATCAAAAATGCCATAAATCAATATTACATAATGGATGCACTTTGCCTCCCTTGTAACCCCCCCTAGGTCACGCATGTTACACGCCCCTCGTTTGAGGGATGCCACTTCCACGAAATATTTTAATTAAGTATATGTCCGTCTCGCACTATATCAATGCATTTCTTTCAGTTTCCCGGTGCGCTTGCATAGGATATACGTTGACCGCCCATTCCACCCCAAATGTACCCCTTTTGATGTACGAAGCCATGTTTTATTTTAAATTCAATAATTTCACCCATATCAAACTACTTGCCTACCTTTCTATCCATACCCGCATATTTGGTATAGTTATATAGAGAAAATTAAATTATATTTTAATAGAAGAGTTATATCTGTATGTATGTGATAAACAGTTGTATATGGATGATTGCACTGATGGCGTAGTGGTTAAAGCGGTCGCCACGCCGCGCGCCCCTGAGAATTGTGAATTAATCGCTTAATCATATATGCGGACGATATTCTAGTTAAAAAAATAGCACTTTAAAAAAGTGAGCTGTACTATTATGTATCTCTGTATAGCTATACATGTAAACACAGAAAACATAATAATAACTGATAACGTAAGAAATTTATAATAGTTTAAATTTATCCCTTCGAAACGTTAAAGGGTTATTTAGATACTCATTTCAATACTCACCTCAGGACTTACCTACAAAAGTTTTGTGTTAATCCTGAGGGGGAGCAATAATTATGTTTTAAAGAAATCTGAAAGGTTTCATCTATGAATAAATTTAACTTAAATTTAAGACTAGTAGGTATAAAATTTTATGGTGTCAAACTCAAACAGGAATAAATTATCAGTTTTGAAAGCATCCTAGTAATTGAAGAAAAAAGACAATTGAATGTCAATTTACGTTATATAGGTACGTATAGTCATATCCCGTGCCTCGGAGAGCACGTTAAACTGTCGGTCCCGATTCTCATGAACATCTTTGGCAGTCATTATTGGTAAGTCAGTGCCCTCAAATATACTGACGACTAGTTGGACCTTCGAGTTCAGTTCATCCTCAGGGTTACGGAAGTCCAATACCAGTTGCACCGTGTATAAACTGATATTCAGGTAAAACCGGTTGAACTAGTAGCCGACCCCAAATCTTGGGAATAATTAAGGCTAGGAAGATGAGGTACGTAAAGTCGTATATTTATTTTGATAAATTTTAGTAGAACAAACATAAAAAATGGAATGAATCGGCTTGTCTATTGGTACAGGCTGATTCATTGATTCAACCATTCAGACCTCTAAGTCTAACGACGGCATATTGTTTTAACTTTTTTTCGTATGTGATCTGAAACCTACTCCGTAATAACCGTTTTGGAAATTTCGATTCGCTTGTAAGGTCATACGATTCATGAGACTCTTGAACGAATGAATCAGTTACTAATAGTGTTACTACCGACTTTGGACATTCCTAGAAAATAATCAAAAGAATAACTCAACTGCCTGCTTCGATGGATAGGGTATGCGATTTCTGTGCTGTGGTCCCTATGCTGGGTTCGATTCCCGGGTCGAACCAAATATTTTGTATGATCTGCAAATATACGTTTCGAAATTTGGGTGTTTTCTATGTATATATGATAAAAGTATACATGTAATTTATTCTATCCGTAAATTTAACTAACACTGTCTAGTACAAGCTCTGCTTAGTTTGAAGCTAGATGCAGCTTAGATAGCATAAGTTTTATTAGTGATAGATTTAAAAAAATAAGAAGAATCATTTTGTGTAAACCAAAGGAAGTCCAACATTACTATATTATGTCAATAGCGTACCTATTCTGTTTAGCGTTTTTCCTATCGTAGCAACTGCAAACAAGACAAATGACCTACATATCGCTAATTAAATACAGAGCAAATAAACAATGTTATTGCATATGAATCACTCGACCGCCCAGATGGAAGATTATATCACATTCTTTAACCACACTTTAACACTTAAATCATGAGCTTTATTTTCGATTTACCTGTTTTTTTAAAATTGCGGCATTAATTGAAAAATACGAAATACAAATGAAGTCCATCCAGTGTAACTTGTCCCGGCCTAGTAGGTTCAAATAACAAAACAAATTGCTTGGAATCTGGTAAATTTTTTTTGACAACCTATATCAAGCTATTGCAGTCCACTGCAAAATGAAATAGTTTCTGATATCCTAATTATTACGAAACACTGTAGTTCTAATTTAATAGCTACTTATACAAAAGCTTACCTACTATAAAATTATCATATAAAAAGTCTCATGTCTTATCTTTATGATGTACTTACTAGCTGAGCCGAGCAAAGCAAGTCTAAAAAAAGAAGCCTAAGTTACTCCTTATATCATCAGCTATCTGCCAGTGAAAGTCTCGTCAAAATCGTTCCATCCCTTCCAGAGATTAGCTGAAACAGACAGACAAAAAATGTAAAAATAATGTACAAATGCATTTAGTAAAAACGCTTATTTTTTTTACAAGCAGACACAATAATTTTATATGTAATGTAATTATTGTACTGCATAAAAATCATTCTGAACAACGACTAGTCTAATAGCGGAATATTAAATAGGCAGAGTGATATGACCTCAATATATTTCAAACGGTTGTAAATAAAATATTAAAAAATGCATCGTTGACGTCAATACCTATGAAGGCCTTTTAAGTATTTTAACATTTTAAAATGTCTTAAAAAGTACTATTGCTAGCCTGTCGGTTAAGTGGTTAGTAGTATTAACTACCAAGCCGGAGGACGTGTGTTATTATCGACCCAGTGCCTAATTATGCAAATAGCATAATTGTTTATTTCTTAGAGTATTTATCTATACTGTACAATTAATTACTCATATATTAACTTATATACAAGTATGTTTTAGCCAGCTATTTGATTATTATTATTATCTCAATGTTATGTATACCAAACAGGCGGAAAGTAAAGACAAAACGTTTACAAAATAAGTATACTCCTTATATATTTGTAAATTAACTTAAAACGTAAATAATCCAGACATACACATACGTGGCAAAAATGTGTAGCCTTTCACATTTCTGACAGTTTCACCTTCATATAGATTTTTTGTTGTAAAATAAAAATATTTGGCTATTGAGAAATTTGGAATGATTTTATAACCGTTTGTTTTAATAAAATATAAATAAGTTTATATTTAAAACTGCTCTCAACTCAGTGGATACGCTATATAGTTAATGTCTTATAACTACGATGACTTAACTTGAGAACTTCAAACACATACATACCAAGAACCACGAAGCTGTTTAAATATTCCCTTTACATTTTGATAGATATTCAACCTTTATATGTATATATAATATTGTATTTTTTGATCGGGAACTAGTTCTTTCGGTCCCTTCATCGAAGGTATCATTATCTCGATCATCAATTTCGTATAAGTTATTTAATTGTTCAATTATCGATAAGTGTATTATCATAAATATTGTTTCTTTGTGAATAGGTATTGTAATAATAATAATAATAATAGTTTATTAATAAAAGGCCATACATTTTTTTTTCTATCCCAGGCATACATATAAGCTCAACACTAAGTACATATATTTTAATTTCATAGAGATAGAGTGAACGTCATTGTCTATGATAGTATAAACTGTGTTACAGACACTGGAATATTAAGTTTATATCCCTTGATCCCTTGGCTCAAGCTGGCGATTATAATGTACTGCGATTATTTTATTATACATATAAATTACTTTCTGTTACAGGTTACGTGATAACAGGTCTTGTAATTGTGGGTGTGACAGACGCTTTATACCAAAATCCTGGCGAGTCCAAAGGCAGGAACAGTCTGATAACCGGCGACCTTCTTATCATTGTGGCGCAAGTTATCTCTGCGTGCCAAATGGTCTATGAGGAGAAATATGTTTCAGGTATATTTACTTATTACTTTTTCTAAAATCCCAAAAAATATCTTGGGAAATTAACCGTAAGCAAAATTCTCAGTCTCAATATTACACCTAAATTCCAGTTAATGTGAAGTATTGTTTTAAACTTGCGTACTAATTCTTGAGTAACAAAATCAAAAAGTACCACTAACTTTATACATTATGTATTACATTATCGTCGTCGTCGTTCTCGTTGATGTAGATTGTAGATGAAGCATCAGTACAGCTATCACCATTGCATTCGAAGCAAGCAACAGTGCAGTTTAATCCGCTTTTCTTGCGTGCGGCATTGTCTGCGGTATCAATATTCTATTCCGCAATCATATTTTGAACCCCAATCTTCTGGTGATATTGCTTTTTAGACCCATGTTTGAATTTGCTGATACACTTTTTGAAGTGCCGTTTTTGAACACTTCAAAAGAGTATATCAGCATCTGCAGTAAATGGTTTAGCGCAGGTATTTTTAGCAGTTGCTTACAAAAAGAGTTATGTCTTAAAAGATTAAAGTCATTAATTTTTTGGGGTGCAACGTATATAGCAAGAGTGCTTGTAACACCAGCCTTAAACATTTCATTAATATCTTTGAATTCATTTTGAAACACTGTAGCAGCATTTTGCAAGTGAATTCGTTTTTCAAAAAATTTTCCCAACACGTTTTTGCCACGTTGAGCAAAAGCTGATGTCGTGGCACGCCAGTGTATGCATGTAAGAACCGAATATGCTCTTTTCACTTTGTTCATACTTTTTTTAAGTTCTTAGAAGATTACGCTCTTTGCGGTATTTTGCTTTTGGATGGTTTTAGAAAAAAAAAATCTGGGTCTGTTGGTGAGAGCGCAGTCAATAAAACTAAAACATCTGCATCCTTGGACACTAAGGGCGGTTTTAATTATTAGTTGTCACGGGTACTATTCTGATAGCGCCCAACAACAGCTGCTGTTGTCTCCTCTAGTCCCCTTCCCACCCGATATATTTACACCTACAGTCCCTTGAGACCAAACATCAAGTTCGTAATAGATTTCCTTTTTTAAAATAAAACTTTGAACAAATATAAATTAAGGAAAACTCCGAAAAATTTAACATTATTTATAATAATAATAAAAAATTGAGATCGCACATTCGTCTATACATAGTGTGTAGGAAGAATGTTTAAAAAATGTTTAAAAACACATTTCCAAATATTCATTAACTGGGTGGATTCCGAGGTCTAAATCTTACGGCCCTCCACTACTAACTAATTTAAACGTTTAAAAAGTTACTAAATCGCCTGTCGTACTTGCGTTGTCATATAATTTAAAAAAAATATATGATGGCTTATGGAGTAGAAGATAGATAGCATGTGGCACTATTCAGGAATTGGGTTATCAAGTACCAAAGGAGCTTCTATTATATCATTTCTCAGACAATTTCCTGTTTACCGAAAATATACGAGTTTGTGTAACAAAGGACATCTTATTTCAAGGATTGAACATACCACCAATGCAAGCGGTGGGATGGGAAGGTGTCTTCGGTTTCTCCGTTTTATCCGTGCTGCTAGTGGCATTCTACTGGATTCCGGCACCTCCACACTTTGATAACAACGCCAGAGGTACCGTAGAAGATGCCATAGATGGTCTTGTTCAAATCGGTAAGTTTGGAAGTCACATACATAGAGCCTATAAAGGCGTCGTAAGCTAGATTTTCTTTTTTTTTAAATTTATTGAAACAATATAAAGTATAAACTCAACAGGGATATACACAATTATAAATTAGAGAGGGTAGTCATTGATATTTATGTGAATCTACTACCCTACCACTAGGCGCTCATCACCGGCACCTAACATGACCGATCGTTGCCGACCGGCGGTCACAATATTCTTTTATTGACAGAGACATTAACACGTTATACACCTTAATTTTTATACACCTTAAAAACATACTAAACAATGAAGAGGAATGTGAAAATAAAGGTGAGAATATTTTATGTATTCATATATATATTCGACTACACGGTTGGCCTAGTGGTTTCAGTGGTCGCCACACCGCTTTCTGCTGCGCCAAGTGTTGTGGGTTCAAATCCTACATGGGACAACACTTTGTGTGATCCATAAATTGTTGTTCTAAGTCAGGGTGTACTTTGTGTCCGTTTCATGTATGTTTGTAAAGATCCCCACGACACAGGAATTTATATTCCTAATGCGGGAGTTGTAAAAAAAAAAAAAAATATGTTTCTATAAAAGCGCAAACGGTAAATCCTAAGATATTGGGCTGTTACAGAAACATGTATACTGTACTAGTTTTTGTACACGACTCCGCCGGCGTTGTTTTCTCTTATCGCAGTAAAGAGTAGCCTATGGTCCTTCCTCAAGAATCAAAATCTCCATGTCAAGTCTAAATTTCATTGAAATCGGTGCAGCGGGTTGGCCGTGAAAGCTGGACAGACAGAAATACAGATGGACGGTGTAACTTTCGCATTTATAAGTATGGAAGTATGGATATTTGATTGTTAAATTTCGTTAGGCGTATAGAAAAACAATGTTGGACCCAGAAAGTGGATTGTGGTTCTTTTCTTTGGTCACGTTGTGTTAAAACTTAATATTTAAAGATGATGAAGCAAAAAAGTGAATAAAATTTTTTAACCTAGCTAAAAATATTCCGTCTGCATTATAAGCTTGAATTTTGGTGCAGGGGACTTATAAGGAAGGGGATTAGGGCGTATGTGCGTCAGAAAAATTATCCGCAGCTGACCAAATGCCGTGTAAGAGGGTTGCGACCCCTGACCATTCAATTAAATAATAAAAGTAGTATCGTATGCTTCAGTCTACCTTATGATCTGCAAAATAGCCAATCCATATTTCAATAATAATTCATACTAATCTTACTAATATTATAAACGCGAAAGTTTGTACGGATGGATGTTTTGTTACTCTTTCACGTAAAAATAATTCTACGGGTTTGCATGAAACTTTACAGTAATGTAGTTTATAAATCGAAACGCTATATTATACTATACTATATTATACGCTTGTAACCGACTTATACGCGGGCCAAGACGCGGGCTTACCTTTCGTATTATATATGCGAAAGTAAATCTGTCTGTCTGTTTGTCACGCTTTGACGGCTAATCCGCAGCATGGATTTAGCATGGAGATACACCTTACCACGATTACTAACATAAAAGGCGGGCAGAGCCGCAAGCAAAAACTACTTTATACCAATATTAAAAATTTGAAAGTAGCTATGTCTGTCTATGGCGCGCTTCTATATTATATTATTATTTCACGCTAAGTCTCAGCAACTATTTCAAATAAATTAGTATAAAGATAATTTGATAACTCTTCATAACGCTATACCCAACATACAAATAGGAGGCGCTGCGGCGAAAACCCAGTTACACGTTTAAAAAAACAAATTTTTCATTATTTTTTTGTGTAGCTATATTTAATTCTTGGCTGTATTTTTAAATAACAAACGATAGACCTGATACTTCGTTATAATAAATCTTTGGTGTCTGTACATAACGAAAAACTGAATATAAAGCTATTGTTGGGGTTCTATCGTAGAGGATATTAAAGTAAATTTACACTACAATTAGAGAGCAAAGTATATTGTAAGTACAAAAGTAGAATGCACAAGAAGTACAGAAGAAAAAAGTAACAAGTAAAATTAGACTTCAAAATGTTTTAGAACAACTTTTTTTTTTAAAGACAACTCCCGCATTTGGAATATAATATACATTCCTGGGATCTTTACAAACATACATGAAACGGACACAAAGCACACCCAGACTTAGAACACACACAACACTTGGCGCAGTAGGAAGTGGTATGGCGACCACTGAAACCACTAGGCCAATCGTGTAGTCAACTCTAACTCTAGTGGAAAATAAACAGATAGTGACGGTAACAGACAGGCACGTGTCATGAATGAAGTCAATGAATAAGGTTATTCATTAACTATACTATTTTATACATCTAATATGAACACCAAGGTTGTCTGGAAGAAATCGCCGTGAGCGATAAGATCGCCAATTGTTATGACTACAATTTTGTAACTTATCTTTTGTTTTATTTTATCTTGTGTATTCAATAAAGATATAATTAAATAAGTATACTATAAAGAAATATGTTTGTCTGTTATTAAAGGTACAATAAGTCCTAAGAGGAATACGATTACAAACTTAAAAATGCCACAGCTGTAATTAGAACCCAACTTTTTCTCTCAAATATCTTTTCTAAATTCTTTATTGTCTATATAATACTCATAAAAATATTTATTTTATTTAGTACTTTATTAAGTGAAAATTAAAGAAGATAAATTTAAACTTACAAAACGCGTCACTATTGGTCGAAACGAAATGTGACGCCGATAGTCAGTTCATCGAAATTATCGGCGTCGAAATTCATACTATGTTCGGGTTTAAGAAACTTTATTCTCATAAAGAATTACAGATTCACTTACATGAGAATACATTTTAAAAAGGATATAATCATTTCACAGAACACTTATATACACTATACCCTATACACACTATACTCCTAGCAGAGCGGCTTGTAATACTTGAGTAATACTTGTGCAAAATACAATTGAACTCATAATTAACACTCATGAAAAAATATAAATAATTAATAATCTGAGGTATTTATACAAAACTGGCAAATGAATTATATAAGTTATGTTAGTGGTGTTTGTGAGACAAATTAACTTCTTCCGAGATTTTTATAGCAATAAAAACTGAAAATAAGTATATTGTATAGAAACACTGAATAGTAAACAAACACGAACTAACATTGATATCGTTTGAATAGCTTAAATTTAGTCAGTGTTATGAATTTCACTTTGAAAGTTAGTTTGACTATATTCAAGCCTATTTATATTTTTTTTATATTAATGAGACGTAAATGATCAGATTAACAAATAAAAAAAACATCTC
>PKRV01002711.1:0-86930 GCA_003709505.1 Hyphantria cunea
GCAAATATTTGCATATCATACAACTATTTGGCCCGAGCCGGGAATCGAGCCCGAGACCTCAAGCACAGCAGTCGCATACGCGACCACTGCACTACAGAGGCAGTCAATCCAGTGTCGCGGGGGACTTTACAAACATACATGAAAGGGACACAAAGAACAGCCATACTCGGAACAGCAATTCATGGATCACACAAAGTGTTGTCCCGTGTAGGATTTGAACCAACAACACTTAGCGCAGTAAAAGTGGCGCGGCGATCGCTTAAAATACTAGGCCAACCGTTCAGTCTTCTTTATTTACTTTATAGTTACGACAAGAATTAAAAATCACAGATTTCGGGGTTCCCGCAATCATCGGAGGTATTGAAAATGACTTTAGAGGATTTAGAAAAAACAAAAACTANGAAAACTCACTTAGCTGTAGTGCTATTTTATTTGTTTTTTACAAATCTCCTTAGGATTGCAGTATGAGTTCGCTTTTGAGTTGGCGGAATCACACTGACCTGAACAGTGACACTGACATTTGACACAACTTAGCAATTATACGTTGCCAAATATACCATGCACATGCTCTACTATAAATCCTTTGACAGTTTGTCTTTCAAAAACATGACATTGGCAAAATCGTGGTCACACCATAGAGCCATTAATCAAAAATTAAAGTTGAAGTTACCAAGAAGTAATAAGTTGGAGAACGTTTTTTGTTTTTGGAAAGACGGTCCCCATTTCATCTTATCCATTACTTTTATAGTTTTTATCATTATTTTCATCACGACTAAGACTTGAAGACTCGAAGAGTTAAGACTTAAAGACTTTAAACACTTGACATTTGCAGAAATAACTGATTAACTGGTTGACCATCCAAAGAAGAAGTAGTAAGTTTATTAAGAAAAGCAATCGAAATGAATAGCACAATTTTATAACGAGTTTCTAAATAAATAAGTAATCTTAATTCAATTCAATTCCTTATTGCTCTCCATATGTATAACAAATTGTTACATAATTTCATTTATAAGGACAAAAGACAAAAATAGTACAAAATATTTAAGTTTACAACTCGTGTAGGTTTGTATAAATAACCAAAGTGAGTAAGAAAGATAAACGGTTTGCTTAAGTAATTTTATACCCTTTTGGCGACTGTCTCTGTAGCGCAGTGATAGCGTATGCGACTGCTGTATATGGTCTCGGGTTCGATACCCGGGTCGGACAAAATTTTTATATTTGAAGTGCAAATATATGTTTCGAAGTTTGGGTGTGTGAAGTATTCTATCAGTCAATTTAGTTCTCATAAAGCGTTGAAAGATTTGTTAGCCAAATCGGGATCTTGAATTATTTTAGTGAAAAAAGCGGAATTCTTCGTGGTCCATAATCTCTGGGATTCTTCTTGGTATCTTTTTGAAAACTTGAAAGAGCTGCTGCCATTTCCGTGGAATAGTGGGAGTAGTGCACTTTATTGTAGTTGTAGTTTTCACTTACGGCGTCCGGCCAGTTATACCCAAAAAGCGGTACTGAGCCTGTCCCGCGCGGGATGCTACAATTTCCATTCAAAAATCGCGACGTCCCGCCAAAATCTGGACGTCTGAAATGCTGTTCTCATAATACAAACTGCTTAGTTTGACGGCGTTGTGTGTTAAATGTCCGAAATATTTATAAAAAATTCAAATGGATACCTTTACACATACTCAAAGTTTTTGTGTTACAACGGGACAATATATCTCGATCAAAATTATTCGCAATACATTTTATTTCCCAACGTTCCGAACGGCTTATGAACGGATTGTTATCATTTAGATAGTTTGATCGCAAATAAGTCCCATTGTAGAACAAAAATTATGTGTAATTTCTGTCGAGTAATGAATTTATTATGCAAATGTTTTGTCATACTCATTGGGATATGTTTTTCCGCAGGACTGGAGGAAAGTAGTTCCACACCTTGACTGCAGAGGAATGAAGGCCTTCCTTTTATTGAAGTGTTCCGTGTGCTGGTTGTTGTTTGCTGCTCTTCTTTCACAGAAAACAATATCATATTTCTTGTGCTGTAAGCACGCCTGCGGTTCCTTAGCATTTTGTTTTGCAGACTTGTTTTTGACAGGCACTATAGCAAAAAACGTATTGAATTTGTGAGATCTCTACTGGTATAAAATAAAATCGCTTTCGCTGTCTGTGATTCTAGAGGAAGGTTTATATGTATAAGTGTGTACCTGTGCCCAGTAGTGTAACCCGTGGTTGTTTTATTTAGATTTATGTGGTTGAACCTTTATGATACAAAATGTGGATAACACTACGGGGCGCCTACTCTATACTAATCAAATTTTATAAAGAGGAAAGATTTGAGGATTGATGGCATTGAATAGGCTACAAAAGTACAGAACCGATTTGAAAAAATCTTTCACTATTAAAAAGCTCAATCATCCCCGAGTAACACATTTGCAAAACAGTTAGGAATCCATATGAAAACTTCCAGGCTTGGTCAAGTGTTTTCTAAGCTAGGAAAGTTTGCTAAGAGCGTGTTAAAATTTTAAATATTCAAATTTTTGGGTAAATACCAATGTCTACCCGTGCGGAGCCGTGCTATTTAATTTTGTTTTATTTATACAATTTCTACATAAACAAGTTACAGGTTTGAAGTTATCGATGGTTGCCGTATTAAGCTGGAGGCTTGTGTCGCGGCAACTCTTGAATTGGTTGTGGTAACTATGTTCATTCATGTATGGTTGAGAGTGTTTTTCGTGTGTAAATGTGTTTGGATGCGAGTGTGCCTGTGTGTGTTTGCGAGTGTGTTATGTTAAGCCGCTAATGCCCGTGAATTGGAAGGACTAGTTCAGTTTCATCGTATTAAAGGTTCAGCAGCCAATCCATGACTAGTCGTTTCACTTCTCTCGTAGATAACTTCATAATATATGTGTGTAATGGACAAACTTTGTTGTACACTTTAGGGCGGAGGTAAATAGCCTGTCTTTTTAGGAAGGAGGTATTTATGGTTGGAAGTAGAGTTACGTTATATACGGTGCTGGCTTTGATTTATTATTGTGGGAGTATTTAAAATTTCCTCATGCATATATTTCATTATTTTTAATATAGGCTCTTTCGAGTTATATCATTTTGGTCTTAGCGGCACCACCCTAGGCTAGAATACCGTAGAAAAGAAGTTGATTATAAAACTGTTCGTGATTCAACATCGTAAATACACGTTGTAACAATTCATCACTATCATCATCAACACACGTTAATAGTCCACTGCTGGACATAGTCCTCTCCTTACAAAGGATGTTTCGCACTTTAATACCACGCTTTTCAGACAAGTCGGTACAAGGTTTGTTTTACTTTCTTTTCTCATTGCATTACTGTTATCTTGAATGCTTTGTTTGTTTTCTCCTACGATACTATTACTAAAGACATACAAAATGACTATCAATATAATAATAATAATTTTTAACTTGGAGTAAATTTCATAAAATTCTTACATTATGACGTAGAACGGTTCCGTAATTTTTTTTACCCATTTAAAAGTACTGTAAATTGGGTAATCTAGTATTACAAAATAGTAACACAATATTAAATTTTGGGGAATTCCCAATAAACTGTTCGCGTCAAATGACCTTCATTTAATAAGACAACGAACTCGACATGTTCGCTCCAATAGATATTTTTAAATGTGGTTAATGATAATTTGTTATTTTAATAAACGTTGGAGTTTGTATTACAAATTGTATGAGTGTTGACTAAGTTATTTTTATATAACAGTGTACATAATATTTATTCTTGTGTATTTTAATTAAACATCTAAAAGGTATTTGTAGGTTCCAAATATAACATGCTTATTTGATTGCGCTTTCATAAGATTAATGTCTCATTAAAATTTAAATTGGTATAGGTTTTGTTTTAGTTTGAAATAGATACATAATATAATTAAGTAAATAGTTGCTATACATACAATGTTACCTAGACCTCTTCTTCGCTCTCTATCTGAGAGGTTAAAAGGGCAACCCCAACATGCTTTTCTTTTGAGTTTGTGGGTCACTTACCTTCAGTGTATCTGTCAGCATGTTTGGCACATTCTTACTATTCAAAATTTATGTTATAAATTCGAAAGTATGTTACTTTGTCTGTCTGTTACCCTTTCACGGCTAAACTGTTGTATTGATTTCAATAAAATTTGACATGGAGATACTTTGATTCCTTTGGAAGGACATAGGCTAATCTTAACCGCGATAATAAACATACACGAGGGTGCCGCGGTTAAAAGCTAGTAAACCTTAACAAAGATACAATTTATAGCATTTGTTCATTACACTTACTGTTGTCAGTCTTGTCTTTTTTAAATACTTGTATAGACCAATAAATAATCGCTTTATCTACTTTACTCTGTCAAGTACTTAATCTTCTGATAACAATAAAGGACAGCAATGAGAACGAACTATTAACGCAAATGGCGAATCTTTATCACATTATGCGTCAGAGCGTCTAGCGCACACATCCAAACAGGTTTTATTTTAGGAATACTTGACCGACTAAAGAGTTGCCAACATTTAAAAAAAATATACACTTGGTAATTTTTTAAATAAAATTTCGATATAAATATAAATCACTTCACGCGTTGCGTGTTCCAAAACAGTAACGATTTTATATTAATAAATAAATATAGATTGAGTAGGTATTCCAGGTAACTACTATCCACTAATGCGTGACCTAATCTTGAGGCGAATTTTATTTTTGACACACATTTATTAGCTTCGCCTGTATGTTAGATGGTTTGTTTGTAACCGACGTTTATAAGTGTTTAAACTATATTTATTATACAGTATAAGAGGTTAAGATCATACATAAGAAGTACTGTTCATGTAATTTTACTTTAATTTTTATATAAAGTTAAATCTATCCTTTCATATTGAATACATACATTTAGTATTAATATGCAATATACTAAGCTTGGTAAAAACTACTAGAGTACTTTGTAAACTATACAGAATTTAAGTTTCACAAACATTTATTTTAATTTGTATCAAATTTGAATCTGAGTCTGGCAACTCTAATTTATCATTAACAACAAAAGTATTGGACTCTGAAAGGATGAACGTGCGCTTGGACATTTTCAATTCGAATTATTATTATTTTATATTTCCTTTGATATTTCATTTGTTCGTGCGAGTGAATTGTGACTGTGACTATATTAATGAGTCAGGTGTATCTTGCTAATGAGAAGTGAAACTTTGTGTGTGTAAATAAACTTTTAATTATTTATACATAAGACAGTAAACTAAATTTAACAATACTCAACATGGAAACCAGTGATGAAGATAAACTTATATTAAATGGAGAAATGTTTTTCTCTATCCGCAAATATATACGACAGAAGAAACCCAGCATTGAAATTATTGCAAAAATTGAAGAATTTGTGAAAGAAGGTGCTGAAATTAACGCCAACGATGGGAACGACAACAATAACACCATTTTACATATTGCTGTCCAAAAAGAGGAAAAAGATGTTGTTTTATATCTCTTACAAAAATATAAACATTCATTTTCTGTACAAGATAGACAAAGAGCTTTAAATTTAGCTTTAAAGAAAGATACAGTTGTAGGGAAAGAGATAGCAGAAATTCTATCCACTCAAGATAGTCAAATAAAACCGATTATATGTGAACGCTGTTGCAAACAACTAACATCATCTGACGAAGGCCATGAAAAGTCCCAGGGCAAGAGCATACGTAAAGATCATACGTATGAAAAACGAGCCGGAACGTCGGGAGTGAGCGGCCAGTTCTACGAAACTAAATTGTTAAGTTTAATTCTATATCGAGCTTTACACGATAAGGACATTAAGGAGTTTTATTTGGCAGCAAACATCAAAGATATCGGAGATTTCGATGATGTGTGTTTTCGATTCAATGATGTTGCCTGCTTTATGCAAAGTAAACACAGGGAAAATACCGATAAAGCGAAGCTTACTGTTGCTAGTGTCAGAAGCAGCACAGGTAAGTTAGGTTTAGGTATATATTTTGATAGTTTTCTAAAAATAAGGAGGAAGTTTTCACCGAACGCTACAGACCCAATGTTTCAGGGAACATTTGATAAAATTGACAGTTATTTTATTCTTTATACTCCCCTTAAAGAAAGTTTTGATAGAAAATTAATCGGGAATAAAGAAATATCCAGTAAACTGCATGAAATTGTTCATACGAACGTAAATCAAAATAGTAAAACTACGGACATATTTCAATTCGATTTCGAAGCAAGTGATTTAGATTTTTTAACAAAATTTATTAAACACGAACAAATAAAAACTTTAGCGAAAACATTTTTGGAATTTATTTTATCAAAGAATAAACTCGAAGCTATGATGGCAAGTGAATTAGTGAAAATGTATCATCCTGCGCTTGCCCGACATGTTGTTTTAATTACTAAAGAAGATCAAATGCCTTCTAATAATATTAAAAATGCTTCAAGCAACAATTGTATTCATTCAGGTAAATTTCGTTCTGAATTCTTTTATTCCGAAAACGATTACTTAATCAAACTAAAAGATACGTTTTACAGGGAAATAGTATACACTCATAGCGCGAAAACAGGTCACACAAAAGAAGAGCTAAAGCAAAAAATAAAAGATATAGTCGATCACACATCTGCTGAAACTATTAGTCAGCTAATCGGTTCTCCTCTGAAATATGATGAGTCAAGTGACAAACTTATTCTTGATATAAATAAACTTCCAAAAAATAGGTTTAAGCAAAATGAAATTCAAAAGATAATGTTTTCTTTGCAAAATGTACAAGTTACGAGGACTATGATCAGGGATGCTGTTTACTTAGCAGGTAGGAAGAAACTACAAGCGCTTACTTTTCAACTACCCCAGAGTTTTGGTAATATTGACTTGACAACAAATAAGAAAAAAGGATTGGATAGATTAAATTTTCTGGCTAGCAAGTTTCAAAAACTAATTGAATACTTTTCTGAAAAGAATAAAGACCAAGACATAAAGGTTATTAATATTAACAGTGAAGTTGTAGGTCCCGGTAAAATACTCGAGTTTTCACACTTAGATTCAAGTGGTATCGGAGGAGCAGTCGGCAATTTATTAAAATTTGATAAACAAAGTGAATTGTTTACCTTCAATGAAGGAGGAAAACTCGGTGAAAACGCTAAATATGTTTTAGATAAACTCGAAGAAGGAGTTCACGAAGATTTGAGTAAATATAAAATTAATATCATGATTGACAGCTTTCCAAGAACTTGTTTTGATATATATCAGTGTGACAAAAACATTGCGTCTGATTTTTTGAAAAGACTGTGGTTTTACACTAATCAAGCTCAAGAGGAAATAGTTGAAGCCACTTTAAAACGCGAAATTAATATTCATTATAACACTGATAAGCAACGAAATCAATTTCTTTTTCATGTTCATTCAGACGCTATATTTCTTAGGTTTCATGATAAAATACAAAAGTGGTGGAAGAGACAAACTGATGCACAATATCTATCTAAAAATACCACAATTTATGAAGAAGCTAAGAAAGATATTGTTGATAGTCCCCTTCTTACAGTACTAAGCGTTATGTTCATAAGAAAGATCAAATCGCTCGGGGTCGATTTCAATAAGAATGCTATAGATAATCTTAATCTGAACGTGTGGTTCACACAAAATCATAGTAAACTACTAAATATCGTAAGCGATGTTGTGCTGTTAAGCGCAGCGAAAATTATGCAATGTAATGTTAATCAAAATAAGTACACGTATATAAATATAGATTATGTTCATATTCTCCCACCGAATGATTACGATACAATGATATCAGAACTCGAAGAATTAAATGATACTCTTGTAATTATAAGCGAGACCCCTTTAAATGAAACATTGCAAGACACTCTACTTAAAATTACTGACACATTTTGCAAGCATGTCACGAATTTGAATAAGCAAATAATTATTATCACAGGCGATCCAATAAATGATGATTTTAAACAAAAAATTCGGTATTGTGATTTTAGTATGAAAGATGATACTCTTAATTTGATTGATTTGACTTCTCAATCACAAATGTTTATTTTCAATACGTGCGAAATTCTTTACCAAGGACAAAATGTAAAACTAAATAAGTTTGTTGATGATGTTCCAATAGAAACGATCAATGGTAAATTATTGTGGTCATTAATCAATAAAGAAAAAATTGAAATCGGTAAAGCAATTGAAAAACAAAAATACAACGAAATAAAAAAATATTACATTAATCGCGACTTAACGCGGGACGGAGAAAGTTACGAAGTCAAAACTTTAAATGATATAGACGATACGATTGTGTTAATTTCATCCAAGCCTTGTATGGGAAAAACAGTTTTATTAACACGTCTTTCATTAAAAACTAAAAAAGTCGATCCTAAGCTCTGGATCGTAATTATTGATATGGCTTCTTGTGTCAAAGAACTAGAAAAAATAAAAATGAAAAATACAAAATCCGTCATTTTATTTCTAATTAAGATGGCACTCAAAAAGCCTAAGGAAGTAGAAAAAGTTTTGTTTACAGAAATTAACGAGGAAACAGTCGTCATTAACAGTAAAAATTCAGAAAACATTTCATTTGAATTACAATTATTTATTTCTTTTTACAATAGTGGCAATGTTATATTTTTATTTGATGGGTTTGACAAAATTTATCCTCAGAGTACAAACGAAGCTTTGGAACTATTCACAACACTTGAACAGGCTAAGAAACGCATGTGGATAACAAGTGACAGCTATGTTATAAAAATACTTAAACGTAAGTTTGGTGTACCTTATGAACTGCATCGACTTACGACCATGCAACAAAAAAGTTTCCTTGAACGCTTTTGGAGCACTAATCTTCAACTAGAAAAGCTTAATTATGATCAGTGCAATAATCTAACAACCTTAATTGAATACATATTGAAAACTTTCAATACGAAGTTACATATTACTGAGGACTTTGGTGACCGACATAAGTTGCCCTTTCTAAGTGTGCCACTACACATTTTATATCTGTCATTGCTCCATTACTTCAAAAATGAATCACGCAGCCTATCACTATGCTATTTTCGTGATAAAATTAATAAAGAATTCAAACTTAATTCTTTTACAGCGGTCGATCGTTATCTTCGTAATTGTGAAGAAAATGAATCTTTAGAGTTAAATGGATCACCTTTACATATGTACATAGCTGCCAATTATTTTGTATTTCAAATAACAGATAAATTTGATTTGAATTTTGAGAAAAATATGATAATCAATAATTCTAATATTTATATAAACACAGTTATATTATACGAACGGTTTCTCAAAGCAAATATCAAAAGAATTTGTGAAATGCAAAATGAAATTGCGTCTGGGAGCGAACAAGATAGACGTATAGAGTTTTATGAAAGTCATAAAAAACTAGCTCTTTATGCAATTTATAAGGAGAAAGATATTGTAAAAATCCTCACTCCATCTGAGATTAATGAAGCGAAGAAAACAATTAATATGATAGAGTCGGGAGAAATGAAAACTGATCTTATTGACTCTGTAGTAAATGGAGTTCCTAAATTCTATCATTTTCTGTTTGCGGAGTATTTTATAGTTGAAACTCTATCCGATCTACTGAAACGTGTAAAAAGTGGAGATTTTGAGGACGCGCAACTTCTTTCTGTGTGGGACTTTCTCGTAAATTTGGTATTAACACTTAGTCCACCGTCATTAAGAAATGCTTTTGAATATAAATTAAGATATAATCCTGAACTGTTGGATGCAGCTAATCACAAGTGCGAGAAAATTATATTTGATTTACTTTTAAAATCAGATAAAAAAGGAGATGCCAGTACCTACAACATCGATAATGCTTTAAATATTGCCATTAAAGAAGGATTAGTTAACACAACGAATCTTTTAATGAGAAGTGTTCGTGCAAATGTAAACAAAGATAATGCAGATAAAGTGATGACAATTATAGAAAGTAGTGCTAAGATAGTTGCAGCTGTAGACCCTTCTAAGTCAGAATTAAGCGAAAATGTAGTAAAAATTGTTAAAAATCTAGATGGTGAAACTTTATTAAAAGTTTTAGGTGTACCCCAAAATAATCAAGCTATAAACGATACAATTAAAGTCAAAATAGTTGAGCCCGTGCAAAAACTAACAAATCAAGTTGTTCAACTTAGTGGTAATAATCAAAATTTAGTTAGATTAGTAGAAGAGATACCACATCATTTACCTGAATTCATTCGCGGCATTTTTAAGTAAATCTTACAAATGATTAAGTAAAATGTTTTAGATTGAGTTAATGGTACCTATAATTGCATTTATAGTGATTATAGTACGTATGTTTAATACGCCTGTCTTCAGTTAAGGTATTTTTTATTTATTTCGTATGTTTTTATTTTTTGCTACTGTAAAATCTAAGTCTGTTGAAGTTTACGAAATAGCCTATTGCATTTATCTATTTTAACACTAATTAAAATAATTATGAAAAGTTACGACTTAAGTACGAACTCATAATTTATGCTACCTCAATATATTATATCGTTTTGGATAAAGTTGTTTAAAAAATTGTTATTTTTGTAAGAAGTTTGCAAGTACACACGATCCTGTTTGATCAATTTTTCTATACACTTCAATAAGATTACCTTAGTTTTATATGTGTTTTTATTATGTTATTGTTAACTGAAAAATTAAAAATAGTAATTGCAGATATTTCATTAAAAGACACTTTAAGCATTCTGAAGTAACTTTAGATTTTTGTTTGCCGTAAAATAAAAAAAATCAACATTATAAAAAACTATTTTTAAGACTATGTTTTGAATTTATTGAATAAGTAATAATGGGCTTGTTTAGTTCATAATCTGTCTCCTGTCTGTTTGTTTACCGTTAAATATGTAGCATATTTAAGAATGTTACGAATATAAAGTGGAGGTTCTATTCCAGTTTTTGATCCACTAGTACACGAAACTTCAAGGTATCTACAACAGCATTGCAGCAAAGATAAGGGAAATTTTAAACAAATCATATGCATCTTCTGGTCTGATCACGATCTTATTTCTAAGGGCTTATTTCCATGTCAAATGAGATTAAAACCGGTGCAGCAGTTTAGCCGTGCAAGCGTAATAGATAGCCAGAGAGTATTATTGGTGTGGTCGTGTCTTTTAGGCTGTTTTATAATAGAAGTAATAAGAAAAAATCACTTCAATAGTTTTAACAATAATGCTGTTGTGACATAATAAATCTCTTCTTTTTATTTTATTTTTTTAAGACAAGTCCTGCTTTAAGAATATACGTTCCTGTGTCACGGGGATCTTTACAAACATACATGAAACGGACACAAAGTACACCCAGACTTAGAACAACAATTTATGGCTCACACAATAAATGTAAAATAGATTTCGTAGATTTTAGCAAGTCAGGAAAATAGTATTTAACAATTGTTATGCTATGAAAGTATACTTTACAAAAATTAAAGTACCAAGTGCTGACGTTCTCCAAGCCGATTAGGGCCACGGCGTCTAATCTAAACGGAGACCAGCCAACTACGCTGGAGATTTTATAGTGCACAAGTGTGTGCTCGCACAGATACACTCTCTGTTCCACCTCTGTCATAATCCAATGGGACGGTTAACCGGCATAATCGGGGAGAGATCAGGCGCAGGACCGACAGTTTTACGTGCTCTCTGAGGCACGGGGTTCAGACCCCAACTTCCAAACTCAGAGCTGCTATTAAGTACCAAGAAGTTAATACCTGTTAGGAAGCAAAAAGTAGAAGCCTTTATTGTACATTTATACTACCGTTATAAACCGTTTAGTTATCACCTATATTTTTATTCTTTACGTGCCAGTTTTATCACAAATGATGCATCTCATCTATACTTATATATAAGCTGAACAGTTTGTTTGCTTGAATGCGCTAATTTCAAGAACTTCTGGTACGATTTGGAAAATTCATTCAGTATTAGATCATTAAGCTAAAACTAAAACCAAACAAAGGAGCGCAGCACTAATGAAGAATGTAATAAAAAATGGCAATAGCAGGCCAGACGTAAACGAGGTTGCGTGAGTCAACAAATTTATGATAAGACTCACATAACATTATAAATATATTATTTGTAATAATTCAATAATACTCTTTAGTATATATGTACTTAAAATCTAAGTATTATACCAGTCAAGTAAAATGTATGCCATATCTATGTGTGTTTTATTTATATCTTAACTGTGATGGTAGTTATAACCCAATTAGGCAATAGCGGCCTTACAACGCAAGATATGTTATAGTGCACAGTTGTGTACTCAAACACTGGTGCACTCTCTGTTCTCTTACTCTTTCTTGTAATCCGGTGGCCAGGCTATCTGACACGACGGAGAGAGATCAGGCGCAGAACCAACAACGGCTTCACGTGCTCTCCGAGCACGGGTTTTGAGATCTGAAATTCCAAACTCCGGGTTCAAGAAACTCAATAACTCTATTCGGTTCCGACCCGCAGCGTGGGAGAGCCACGCTTCGGCATGAATAGGCCGGCTCGACCGGCCTCACCGAAAACCGTGAAACAACGCATTGCGCTGTGTTTCATCGATTGAGTAAGGATAATAAAGACCCACATCATATAACATACTTGTAACGCCTCTTGTGTTGCGGGTGTCCATGGGCGGCGGTAATCGCTTACCATCAGGCGATACGTCTGCTCGTTTGCTCCTACTATGCCAAAATAAAAACCTGGTAATCAAACCGCTAGATCAACGGCCTCGTTGAGTACCTAGTATCTTAACTGGAACATGGTAAAGTATATCGTCGGTTTTGCAACAACAGGCCTATCAAGGATATTACAGGTGGTAAGAGGTGCAAATGATACTCTTATACATCCACATAAGAGATATCTATAAAGTTGTTTGAATGGCTGACTTTATGTGGACTTTAAACGGTCCTTACGCTGTTCTGCTGTGTATGGACAGTTAAATATTGTGAGTTCAAACCCCACATGGAACAACAGTTTGTGTGATCCACAAATAGTTTTTCTGATTCTGGGTGTTCTTTGTATCACTTTCATGTATGTATATATAGTCTGTCGCGACACTGGAGTATTATATTACTAACGCGGGCGTTGTTTTTTGAACAAAAGATACAGTTTTCCTTATTCCTAGCATTTAAAATATGTTACTTTTAGAGCAATTACATAAATTATACAAATTAAACAATATTAAATTTCGGGGAATCCCCGAACGATAGCATATGTACGAGTTAGCCAAAATTATAAATGACGCAATAACCTTGAATTTGTTTCGCTGCACAATTCGATATGAATCATCAAAATCGGATGTCACTATTTTTTGTAATTCATACGGTTAAAATTACTAACTAACTAACTACTAAATAGATATTTATTTATATTACTCATACTCAACTCAACCGAGTCTACAGACAAACTGCTTAAAGTAGTTTTGTGGACCTATGTCTTAGATAAGGTTTAAATATTGTGAACAATAAATTTTAAGGAAGAAAAAATGTGCTTACCTAATAGAATATTTATACGCAAATTACATGAGATGTCTGTTGCACTGGAGGTCAGTGATCCTTTGTGCTACACTTGAGTTCATGGGTTCGATTTTCACCCAGCGCAAATAACTGTGTAACTGTTCGGCTTGAATGGGCCGGTCCGACCGGCGTGATACCACGGCCTAGCAGAAAACCAGTGTGTGAAACAGCGTTAGCGCTGTGTTTCACCGATTGAGTGAGGAAACCCCAACCCACCCCTTTACCTTCCCCATCCCATAAAGGCCGGCAACGCTATTGTGACGCCTCTGGTGTTTTACAAATATTCTTAAGGTCAGGTCGGCCGATAGAATACGAACTTACGCCGGATAATAGTGACAATGTATGTTTTCTAAAATATGTTATAAAGACAACAGTACTACAAAAAGAATGAAAACTTAAACCTTACACCGATTCATCTGATCAGCGTGGTGCTGCAGACCAAATCTTCGATTTAATACAAACAACAAAGTACACAGACGACATAAATACTGTTCACCAAATACATAAAAATCAAAGTTTATTAGTATGCGCTGCTGAGCTGTTCATTTCACCATCATACAATTTTGCGAACATATCAAAAATACCTTTTGTCGAATGCAGCATCTGGTAAATATAAATGATTAAATACTATCCTGAGACAAAGCAGTAGGTACATAAAAACTTGGGTTGCTAATTGAGTCAGTAGTTCTGATATTTACTCTGTACTATATTTAAATCTACATCTGGTACCGCAAGACTTAAAATAAACATTGAAATTTTAAAGAATAAAGTGTTTATTTTGACATGTTTTTGTCTAAACATTGGAGTGGAGAGGTGGAGGTGGAGGGGATGTCCACCACTCTTGGATTCTATTCATGTTTTCTACCAGGCTGAGTAGAGTCATTTTGATAGCTTGATCATAAAAAAAGTTTAAAATTTAGCTTACGTCAATAATATTATCTTCAGCTAAAACAAATAAGTTTAAAAAACAAATAGAGGGCAATAATCAATTGTAATGTTATTTGTAAACTTTGAAAAAAATAATATTAATTCACGCCTGTAATAGTGATCAGTATAAAAAATCTTAATGATAAGAATAAGTTAGTGTAATTAAAATTATGATTAAGAAATCTTGTAACGATTGCGATAATACAGGCCCTGTGATGGAAATTTGTTTAATAACACTATGCTGTACATTGCCATTAAAACTAAGAAATAAATTGTTGAACCCAAGAATTGGTGCATGAAATTTAAAAATAACATATAAAAACAATGAAAACAAAAACAAATACACAAAATATCTTGAATCCTCTGCCTAGTCTTTGATTGGCAACCTATTATCTCACCGGTTCCTGATTCAGTATTTTTACGGGGGAAACGAGCAGACGGATCGTCTGATGGTAAGCAATTGCCATCGCAAATGGACACCCGCAACACCAGAGGCGTCACGTGTGTGTTGCCGGCTGGTTAAAAAGGGTTAGCGCTTTTCTTGAAAGTTTGAAAGTCGTATTGCAGGCGTCAGTTCAATTCACACTTTTGTTATGCAAGGCAGAAAGTTTTTAGAAAAGCGCACAGTTGTTTACTGTCAACCGTCTAAATGATGGGGATGAAACCACTGTCATGTAGGATGATGGCGGAAGGTGCCGGTACGTGTGAGTTCGAACGATTCCTCGGAGCACTCCCCATAATAAAAGCGAAAGAAGACACACAGCGAAGCCATCACTCTACGCAGCGCCAGAGAGTCTAATCAATTTGGAACATCTTGGCAGTCAACGATTCGAGCCGTTCTCGCTACAGTTATATCGAAGATCAGAATCATTTTACTCTACTTTTTTTTATAATTATCATCTTTATACATATCTATACAGAATTAGAAACTATAGCTAGAATCAAAAAAAAGTTTTAAGTTATCTGGAGTCCTCTTGGTCAATGTACGCATGACTTTTAGTCCCCTCTGAAACAAAATGATCAAAATTAAAAACACTTATTTTGGGATTATTTTTAGGTAAACAAAAATAAATATATAACTATAGTTCTTTTTAGCTATGCTTTGGTTTCCAAACGAGATTTTACATACAAAAAAACCTTCGAGGCTTGCGAGGTTCCTTCTCATTGGCATGGCAGTCATCACAATGATAGCACTCCAACACTTTCTTATCCACTGGTGTACTAATGTAATGTAAATATGCTTGTATGTATATGTAATATTAGTACAAAATATATATTTATAATGTATATGTATTTGCATATATATCTATATATGAAATGCTTTGTAATGTATATTTTGAAATAGTTAAGTACGAAACCTATGCGCGCCTACCTCACAAGATTTCTACACCAACCTAAGGTTGACTGGTAGAGAATGCCCTGGGCATTAAGTCCGCCGATGTACTAAAGTGCATAAAGTTATAAATAGTAGAGTAGAGTAAATTAGATAATCGGATGAAAGTTTTAGAAGGAAGTGGTTGCTGGACGAGGCTCAACATACACTTTTTTTTAAGTCTTTTGATGCTGCAAATATCTATTGGTGGAGATAGGTATTATTTGGTGATATATATATTCTGCTTGCTTGCCTCCTAACCAAACCAGTAGACTTAATTTATTTTCAATCATTGAATAATAATGATCATTCCTTCGAGTTACATATTCTGTGTTTTGAACTGATTACCTTATAGTTTCTACTTTACCGTCGGAATGATTCATCATTTTCACTCTTCGCTATTGATGCTGTTAGAAAATAAAACTGATTAAATATCTCTATTGATTTTTTTTGCTTGTATTATTATAGTTTTAATTTGAAAGACTAGCAGTACCTTTCATTTCCTTTTTACTTGACGTACGGCTACGTGATTTTCTTCTGTGTTTTATTTCTATTCAAGGAAACGTTAAAAAGTTAGATATTTTAAAAACGAGCTTTCATTATTTGGGCATATATGTTCAAAGTAACCGATTACTTGGCTAAATCATGTTGAGAACCCTTTAAATGTAGCATGTATACTAGGCATGAAACTCGAGAATTTGTTGCAAATTTACCCGATAATTCGAAAATTTTAACGCAAGAATTGTAAGTTCTGTTTGCATTCATAATAGTTTTAGTACTTTAATATTGCCCATGCTCATGCTCAAACTTATTATTTAATATAGAAATAATTATTTTTAATCATAGAGCAACACAAGCCACCGAACCTAAGGAGAACTAATAGCGTCTTTTTTCCATAAAAAGTCTGTCAATGTTTGCCGGGGGAAATGTTCGCATATACTCATTTGACACACACACAAAAACAATCGCCTGTCACTATAAACTCATATCACTATCAATACACACAAAACAATTGAAACAAAACATTCAGAATTGCACGCACACATAACAGTGTAACGTGTAGGCCCATTTGGGCTTATACTTTAACAGAGAGGAACGCCTTGGTATGGCTAATCTTTATCGTACGGTATTGCTTTATGATTTTAATAGTATTAAAGAGCAGTTTATTCATATATCCATCTTAAATTTTCTAATGAATACCTTATTTCTTAATAGTAAATTTATTTTATCATAAATTGGGAAAATATAATCAAGAATTTGTAGATTAGTATATGTTTAGCTGATTCTTTAAACAAAACAGATCACCCTACTCTGCAGAGACTTATCATAATATAGAAACCTTCTGAATTATTTAGTCGCATCGAATACAGCTCAGACTTCCTACAAGTTTAAGATTTACTTATAGCGTTAACTTACCTAATTTTTTATTCTACAAAATATAAACTTAGCATAATTTTATGTAATAAAACTTCAACCAAATATTGTTCCAGTTCAGTTTCAGTATTTTTAAATTTTCTTTTAAAATAGTATCACTTCAATCTGTATATCAATATGCTATAATAATATATTTGTTGATTCATATATTACCTACTCCGTTTTTCTTATTTTATTTGTTCACCTATAAAGTTGAAGTACTTTGGCTGTATCTCTAAATATTCAAGTGAGATCACAGAATAATCGAAGGTACACTAAAAGATCTCACATACATAAGTTAATAGTAATTAAAATGGTCATATACCTTCATTTTTATCTAATATTTTGTCCTTGACACTGATGCAAACCATTCGTGTACAATATGAAGTACCATCGGCGCTGCAAACACATTTGTTGCAATTTATCATTTCTGTTGTAAACGGCTCACATTTTTTTGGCTCAGCTAAAACAAAAAATATGAAATACTTAACAATTTTTTCAATACAAACAAACATCAATGGTGCAAACAAAATCACAGATGGGGCGAAATTTTGCCATCTTTAGTAATGTCACATAAATTAGAATAAATATGAGATATATTTAACCAATTAAAATAAGTATTTTCGAGCTAGTTCAAACTTGGAACTCAGTTCACCACTAGGGTTGTGGAGGACTGACGCCAAACGCTTCATGTAAAGAATCAGGTAAAACCAGTTGAACTAGATGCCGACCCTAAATAATCTTGGGACTAATAAAGGCTAGGAAGAAGATGATGATTTTCAAGCTTATCTGTAACCGGTGCAACAGCGCCTTAGTATAGATTGTCATTTTATTCCGAGAAGTCTACAATTTTGTATCAGTTTTCTGTCGTAAAATTTATGGACACTAAACAGTAGCCTAGTGACACCGGGACAGAAAGAAAAGAACCATCTACATTTACAGCTGTAATATATATAACTATTGTCGAAATATGGTCACAAATTATTTACTTTAATTATTAACAAAAAAATACTAACTTCAACAACTGGACCAAATTGAAATGGACCCACACGGGGCGCACAAGCTTTCAAATAAAAAGATAATCAATATCGATTCACCCAGCAGAAAGTTTAGAGGTAAGAAACTAAAAAATACAGTCGAATTGACAACCTCCTCCTTTTTTGAAATCGGTTTAAAAACAAAGAACAAAACTAGTATCAAATAATCATCAGTCAATCATCATATCTATTAGCTGCAACCCGCGGTGTTACCCTCGGTTGTTGTTTAACCCGTGTCACTTTTGAGCAAAAAAGGTTTGTTTAATCTGCAAATATTTGTTTCGGAGTTCGTGTATTTTCTATGTATAATATGTACGTATTTACAAAAAAAGTATTTGTTACAATTGTCTAGTATCCATATTACAAGTTCGACTTAACTTGGGATAAGATGGCGTTGTGTGTAATGTCCGAAAAATATTTATTTTCTAGAACATAGACTATACGTATGTGTAAAAATGTTCCATATCAAATATAAATGTACCAAAGAAGTCAGGTAGACGATTATGGCGTTAGACATTCAATGCACACTATTACCCTACTTTTGAGACCATTTGCCACGCTTTGCTTGAGATACAGTTGTAAAGTTTTTGACTAAGGGAAACGATGCGCTATTTGTATTGATACAGGCAAGAGTACACCATCTCCCAAAGTACTTACGGGTAAGGTAAGATAAGATAGGTTAAAATGTTGAAGTAAAATGAAATTCTACATTTTTGGAAGCAGTTTATATAGGAAGATAAAGTATAACCTTCAAGTTAAACCCTTTTACTTTTTAAATTGTGTAATTTGTCAATATAATAAAAGTTTGCATTGATTTTATTATGATACTAGCTGATGTCCGTGGCTTCGCTCGCGTGTATGTCGGTTAACGCGGCAAATAACAGCCTATGTGTTATTCTGATGTATAAGCTATAATACTGTAAAGTTTTATTCAAATCCGTTCAGTATTTTTTGCGTGAAAGAGTAACAAATGATCAAACATTCTCACAAACTTTCGCATTCAAACTATTACTAGTATTGATAGTTGATTATTCAGAATGGATGATATTACCCTTGATGAAACTACCCTTTGTCTTAAGGGTATTGATATTTAAAATGACACTTTTCCTTCCTATAACACTATAACACTTCCTATGACGAAAAGAGTGGCAGCAGGCAGGTAGCAAAAACGGCTCAAATAATTTTTAACATTGCAAATTTGCAATTATGTGCACATGATGATTAGAAAACAAAATAATCACAAAATTAAACACGGGTTTACTGTTATTTCTTGCCGTATAGAGATTTAAATTAGTTTTAAGTCTTTTTGTGAGACCTTTTACGGATATTTCACATTGTGTGTTCACGATATAATAGTAATAATATTAGTATTATTTAATTAAGCACATAACTTAAAGCTAGGTAGGTCGGTAGGTAAACTGGCGGCCTTATTACTCTACGGCAATCTCTTCCAGGCAACCATCCATCTAACTTCGGCAACGATCTAATGTCAGATTTAACAGAGCTTCGGTTACGATAGCAAGGCTGACTGATAGAAACCTCAAAAATATATTATTTTTTGTAAATATATAGTTAATATTACATATAGAAAACATCCCAACAAATAGTTACAGATCATATGAACATTTCGTCCGACCCCATCGAACTAAAGCAGCCGCACACGCTATCACTGCAGTGTTGTAGAGCTATAACTTATGCGATATTTAGGTCTAGCACATTATTGTATTTATATTGGACCGTGTACGTGTTGTTAATCACGACAAATAGTACCCTATGTTCTTCTCCAAGGGTATGTCTTCTCTGTTTATCTCTTTACCGAAATTCATTCAAATCGGTTCAACGGTTTTGCTGTTGTGTCAGATAGATAAAAAGACAGGAAGGTATTGCAGGGATGAACTGTAAAATAAACTAAAATATATGATAATTTCAAACTTACATCGTCTCCAATACAAGTACATATCTTCATCGACGGGTGCCTGCAGGTGTGCGAACGATAGAGCCTGAAAAGTATGAGAACCTAATAGTTTATATTATTATTAGTGTATATTATCGTCAGGATTACGAAAAACCTTAAAAATCCATAGACCTAACTTTAAAAAAGAGGTTTTAGTCCACCATACAATGATGGCCAGACTGGTTGGTAAAGGGTTTGTTTCAATTTTTTCTTTCTTTTTGGAGTGGTATTTCCCTATCTGTTATTGTATATATTACTTTCTTACTTTCCGATTGTGTCAAAAATAGAATTATATTTGTTTGTAGTTTGTTTTTATTCACTCCAGTGGCATATAAGAATTATATATGATGATGATGTTCTCCTAGCCGATTACGGCCACGGCGGCCAGTCTCACCGAAGACCAGCCAACTACGCAGGAGACATTATAGTACACAAATGTGTGCGCAAACGCAGGTGCACTCTCTGTTCCCTGACCCTCATCTGCTAACCGACACGATCAGGGAGAGATCAGGCGCAGGACCGACAGTTTTACGTGCTCTCCGAGGCACGGGGGTTCAGACCCCAACTTCCAAACTCCGAGCTGTTATTAAGTATTTATATAATCAGAAAAACTGAATAGCACTTTTGGCCCGACCCGGGATTTGAACCCGAGACCTCTTGATTGGCAGTCGCATACTTCAACCGCTAAGCATATAAGAATTATCTATAACTTTGTGGCAGAAACACATATAACGTATGATTGATATCGTATTTATCTTTTCATAAAAAGGACAACACGTTTACGTTGCAGAATTTCTGCGCTAAACTTTACTTTGACGCGATAGCATTTTATTAATCGCTTAGTGAGTACTACGATATGACATAAACTAACAAATAGAGAAAAACGCGGCAGATAGCTATTATAACGATCTTTAGCTTGATCGACGTTCGGATAGTGGACGGTCTTCTGTCAGGTATTTCGACAATTGTTTGCTTGATCGACGTTCGGATAATCGACGGTATTCTGTTTGGTATTACGAAGATCGTTTGCTTGGTCGACGGTCGGACATTTTAGGCTGTAAGGAAACTGTACTTTGTACCAGTCAACTCTTTCCTTACAGCCTAAAATGCATGATGAATGTTGCTGTTTGAGGTTTTTTAGATTAATTTTGGTAGTGAGAGTGACACTGGTATATAAATATTGTGAGTGCAGCAGTTTAGCCGTAAAAGCGAAACAGACAGACAGAATAACTTTAGAATGTATAACATTAAGTATGGTTTCTCTAATCTGAATGCATATATAAATAATATTAAATGCTTATTTCTTAAAAGTAAACCACATGACGTCTAACGTCGTAAAACTAATTAGAACTAGTTATTCGGAGAATTTTAGCTATTTCACCCAGCTAACCTAGAAACTAAGTTTTGACTTAGATTAATTGACATAGAAGTCTTTAATCCCTGGACATAATATAATGCAATAAGCGTTGTTTTTTTATTGAATAGGGGGTAAACGAGCAGATGAATGGCCGCACGGCAAGTGATTCCGCCGCCTATGGACACCTGCAACACCAGAGGCGTCACAAGTGCGTTGCCGGCCTTTTAAGAAGGAGTAAGCTCTTTCCTTGAAGGTTTGAAGGTCGTATTGGTCCGGGAATATCGCAGGCGACAGTTTATTCCACCGCTTTGTTGTGCGACTATTACCAAATCTGATGATAATGTTTTCCCGTTTTGTTGTGCGAGGCAGAAAGTTCCTAGAAATCCGCACAGTTGTGGACTGTAAGCCACCTAAGTGATGGGAATGGAACTGCTGTTGCGTAGAACGATGTCGGAAAGAGGCGATATGAATCAGTCCTTACAATTACTCGGAGCACTGCCCATAATAAATGCGGTAGAAGATGCAAAGCCACATTTCTACGCAGCGCTAAAGAGTCCAGCTGCACATGTTTATATCTGTTCAATAAATAAAATTGAATAGTTTGTTTGTCATTTTCAATTAACAACTCTTCACTAAATGCATATATTGTAATATATGCGGCACTTACATTGAAAAATCAATTTTTGTTTTTTTTTCTCCTGTCTATTTGTTCTGGTTAATCTCTGGAACGATTGCATCAACATTGCGAATTAGATTATTACTGTAGTTACGAATTATATTATCATCTATCTGCCAATGAAAAGTCCGTCAAAATCGGCCTTCTTTATCCTTTCTATATTTTCTCCTATAGTAACTCCTTAGTTCGTTATTTCGTTTTTCGGTGTATACTGTTTGATAGATGGAAGTTGAATGTTCTTTTTGTGTCGTATGTGAAATTCAACATATTGACTATTTATACAGTTTTTTACATTAGTGTTTCGATTGAACCATGAAATCAATTATGGTAAATCAACATGGATTTTGTTTTTAATTATAAAGATAAATAAAACTTATTAAGTTTGACATTTATATTTTTATATGCATGCGTTGTTCGTTTTACGTATTCGATTGCGTATGTGTAAATCAATGCTTCGATATGCAGTTACTGATATATAACATTTTATAGCAAGCTTTTAGGATGGGTTTAGACTAAACGAACAAAGAGCCAGAGCGAGAAAAAGAGCGTTCTTTTTTAATATTTTAGTGTAAACGAAAACTCTTTTTCTGCGTTTACACCAAAATAGCGACGAACAAGAATGAGAACCAAGAATTAGAATTCTCACAGAGACGCAACTGTTCGCGCGCTCTAAAGCCGCTTACATCAAGCTAGCGAGTATTCTTAAAATATTCTGTAAAATCTTTTAGAATGCAGACAGAACAACGCAAAAATAAATTAATGTTTACACTAAAAGAATTTAATAGAATGAGCATTCGCTTATCTGATATAAATCGGGGTTCAGATGACTTGGGCCATAAAAACCTCTGTATTTTTCAAAATGAGTAAAAAAGAAGCGAAATGGCACTGAAATATGGACTGTTCACTTACACGTACAAAGGATAACTGCAAGTAACACGAAAAACAATTATTTGAGGACCTACCTATATATATAAGTCTACAGAACTTAAAGTATCAAAGCTAATATAGAGATTAGCCAGTCACAATTACTGCAGAACAGTACAGTTGGCCACTCAAAGTTATTGAGTGGGAATAAAGCCAGCATACTATGTCGAGGACATCACAAAAATAACAGGAAGCGGCTATACGATGACAAAAAACTGTTCGTCGCGCTCATGGAGATGTTACCCAACAAAGAGCGACCAAACGTTGCAGAAGAAAAAGAATAGGAAAAAGACAAATTAAAGAAGTAAAGAAAGAATATTCGAAACCGTGTAAATGTTTATATTTTACTGGTTTATTTAATGGAATAGGGGGCAAACAAACAGATGCATCACCTGATGGTAAGCCATTACTGCCGCCTATGGATATCCGCTACACCAGAGGCGTCACAAGTGTGTTGCCGGCCTTCAGGGGATGGGGATGACGGAGGGTTAACACAGAGCAATCGCTGTCTGTGAGGCCACAGTATCACTCCGGTCAAGGCGGCTCATTCGTGCTGATGCGTGGTTCTCCAACGGTAATAAAAATTATTCATTAGTTTTAGTAATATAAGTGGCTGATATTCGTTACATTTTTAAGAATTTTTTTTCACTCCCTGAATTTCTTCCCAACTCAATTCAAAGTGGCTGATATTCGTTAGATTTTTAATAATATTTTTTGTCACTCGCTGAATTTCTGCCCAACTCAATTCATGTTGACTAATACCCACTGACTAAAAAGATTAAGAAATGGAAGTCAATATTACAGACTTCATAATTTTTTAATAACACTGTATAATTTCTTAGAGATTGAGAAAATGCAATTTAACGAGATGATGTAACTTTACTACGCAGTACCAGATATTAGAATTGTGAAAGCGTAGATCGATGAGTTTTGTTACTCAATCGGACCAGAAGCGCAAACATATTTGGATGTGCCTAGCTACAGATAAAATTGTCACATAGAAAAAGATAATATTCGCGGCAAAAAATCTTGTTTTTTTCTATAAACTAGATGTGGGCTCGTAGATTATGATTGTGATTAGTAAACTTTATTTTTTCATGTATGGGCCTGCCAAAGTGACTCTACTCTGCCTGAAGCAGAATTCAAAAGTGGTGGTCACTGGAGGAACGGGTCACATGTTCCTCCAACTCGAAGGGAGGATCCTCCGACCAAGCGAGGTGATCATGACTGGCGGGCCACTGCCCAACGGTTGATGTTGGGAAGTTGTATATATGTTAATCGGCGCGAGAACTGCTATTGCGCGATTTAGGATTGGTAGTTCCTTAGTTTTCTTCGTTGCTCCACAGTTCGATGTTTCTTCGCTAGATGGCGCTGTCATATATTTTTATGTTGACGCTTTATGTGGAAGTCGCCACAGTCACCATACTCACTGAGAATGCGAACAATGCAACAGTGCAGCATTGTGACTTATATCACGGCGGCCTCTTGTAGTGTTTCTGCATAATCGGGCCTCCGGTCTCGCACTCACTACGAAACACGACGACAAAGAGAGAGAGAGAGAGTTAAAGAGAGAGAGTGTGAGAGAGAGAGATTTCTTCTTCTTCGTATTCGTCGACTACCGAAGTGATATCAAGTGAGAAGCATTGCTTAGCATAACCATTCGTTGCTTTTCACTGAGTGAATGAGTTTTCTACCAAATCCCTCCAACTCCTTGACCCTAGAGCGAGGGCTCAAGGTGGGGAAGCACTTATATCTGGTGAGCTGCAGGAGTACATAACTGTTGGTGGTTACTTAGCATCAAGTGATCTATCTGCTCGTTTGATCACGTACATTAACAGTATTTAACCATCTACTGCTGTATATAGGCCTCTCTTTAGATAGGACGTAGTAGTTGTATGTTGAATACTACTCTTAGATTCTGGTCACGTTTTCCATCAGGAAGGAAAGAGTCACTTTGGCAGGCCCATACATAAGAAAAAGACCGTGATTACTTTTCATTGGTTAATTTTTTTTATAAATAATGAACTCCTCTAGAAAACCCATATTGTTGGCGCGCGGACCCAGCGGGGACTGTGAGGGGGAAACACGGGGAGCAGCGGGACAAGCACGCTGCCTACCGGCAACTTTTTACCACTGAGCGTTCGTCTTACGGACTCATTGGATCGTTTTCTTATGCATTACAATAATATACCACAGAATCAGCAGCTTTTCTTTAATCCACTTAGATCAAGTCTACACACATGCCCTCAATTTCGTAAAATCACAGAATAGCTATGCTATTATTTGCCACACAAGCCAGACCCGCTGCTCACATACGCCACAAAAGAACTGTCAAATTAATCACTATTCTCGCCAACAAACCATGTTTAAACCCTTTAACCCAACATAAAATCATATACTTTCTATAACTTATTCTTCATTCTCACAAACCACTTTACTCATAAGAAAAAAAGCTATTTTAATTGAAAAACATGTTTATGAAAACTCACAGCGAAAACAAGAAACGTTACACCAGCCAACATCTTGATTGGAAACTAAATTTTACGGGTTAAAAAATAATCATTTTAAGTACTTTTCACTACTTCGACCGTATTATTAAATCGATTATGTACAGTATAACGACTGGTTTAATTTTAATTTCTTTCACGAATTGTAATATTATCAAATGTTCGACTTCAGTTGTATTGGATTTATTTGATTGATACTTTATAATCGTGACTGCTAAGCCCGAAGAGAATTCCTGATTAAAATGCGTCGCGTTAGTGGCGCAGTGGTAGCCTATACAACTGCTGGGCTGACGTCTCGGTTTCGATTCCGCGGTCGGAACAAATGTTTAAAATATAAAATTATTTTATTCGTAAATCTTGGTTTCATAGTTCAAACTCTGCTTTGTTTGTAACTAAATGACGTTGTAAATACCAGAAATCTGACATATTTATTATAAAAATAACACGGAAAGGAAAACTACACGTGTCACAAAAGAATATTAAATTTTATAAGCGTTTAGTGTAGTTAATAAATAGACGAGTTAAATTAAAAATAAATGGATCGGTATTACTAGCACATCATATGGTTTTAGTTGGTCCGATTCCAAAACATCTGAAAAACCCTGGTGAGGTGACGGCCCTAGGAGGTTCCCACAGGAAAAAAAGGGTCTCTTCCAGGGTTTTTTTTCTTTGCAGTGACGGAGATCAACTTTTTGTGCTCCCTTAGATTCTGACAAAACTCATGAAATAAATAGGTGTGGTGACAAGCCGTCTCCACACGGACACATTTTTTAAAAATTATATTTCAAGAAGCTTTAAACCAACACACATACATTTAGGTAAATCAACAACCCATAATGTCCCACTGTAGGGCTTGGGTCTTCTCTCAGGAGAAGGTTAAGGCCACACGTCCACACGCTGGCCGAGTGCGGTTTAACTACAACTTTATTAAAATACAACGAAGGTTAATTTACATAATTCTATATAATCTATATACAATAATGAATTAATTGTAGGTTATTTACTAATAAATACATATTTGTACAACAAACTTGTAACAAAATATAGAACACCATATATTATGAGCGCCTTAAACGATTGCTTTTATCAATTCGTGTTTGAACATAAACATTTAATGAGTTACTGTAATAATTCATTATACACATATCACAGTTAGTGTTTTTTATGCAATATTTAAACTTTACCTTCTGTTCACGACGGACGATTATCTAGGTAGGTCAATGGGATAAATAATACTAGTAAGTATTTGAATGAAAAATTTATACATAATAATACAAAATTTTAACAAAAAAAACATACTTCAAGAACTGGATAAAATTGAAATCGGCCCATACGGGAAGCACCAGCTTTCAATTAATGAAAAAGAATCATTGAAATAGGTTGGCGTGATGTTGAATTATTCGTCTATAGTTTGTAGTATACATACTTAATGCACTGAAGACTTATACGGTTTTGTCATGAACGACATTATCAGAACTGGACTATATTGAACTAGACATTAAAGCACCAGTTTCCGCCTTATAAATTTTCAATTAAAACAAGAATCATGAAAATCGGTTCACTCTGTTGAAAGTTCCGAGGTAACAAACTGAAAATTTGCCTTCGAATTGACGCCCTTCTCTTTTTATTATCGATTAGAACGATATCGGTAAGATCAATAAACAACGGAGACTCTTAATAGCGCGATTAAGGTGCTTATTTTTCAACGCCATCTATTGACATGAATGTGAACTAAATTTATTTACTACTACCGATGACACATTTATACTTTATTTTGTCAGTGTTACTACGTATATTATCACAAGCAACTATCCTTTGAAACTACATTAATTGTTTCATAAACATCCTTTAATAGTCCACTTATGGAAATATACCTTAGTTAAATATTACTAATTCATAGGGCCGCGTTGCTATATAATGAACAAATATTATTACTAAATAATAGACCTGTCTTTAGAAAGGAGGCTTAGAGCTACTATACTACATAGACCAAACGGATTGGTGTAGCATTTGTTTCACTCTTTCCTTCACTTTGCAGTGAATTCTTGGGAGAGCGACGCTTCGGCACGAATAGCCTGGCTAGAAAGAAGTGATTCCACGGCCTCACAGAAAAGTGGTGTGAAACAACGCTAGCGCTGTGTTTCACCGAGTGAGTGAGAATAGCGGAGACCCGTTCATCAACATCTCTCCAATCTCGCTCGGATGCCTCTGGTACTGCGGGTGTCCATGGGTGGCAGTAATCGCTTACCGTCAGGCGACACGCTTGCTCGTTTGCCCCCTATTCCATAAAAAAGTTGTTCTACGTATTTGATCACTCAGTCGTCTCATGCGTCAACCATGGGAACAGTAAGGGAGGTTACACTTGTCCGTTAAAACACGGAGATATAAATTTTATTTTTATTTTTTAATGCTTAAATGATATCAAACGGAAAGATCTGTGCAATAGATGATAAAAAAGTTAATATTTTTTTGTGATTCCTACTTAAATCGTAGTTAAGTTATGAACTCAATGTAGTTAAAAACCTGACTCATTAGACAGCATCTCTATTATTTTGTATTATTGGACAATATTTTTTTTTGTCCAGTTGACTTAGAGTTCAGATGACGTCATTGTCATACATTTCTTAGTTATATACAAACGTTTATAGAATATCTACTTGGCTACACGGGTTGGTATCAGTGAGAAATTTCAAAAACAAAATTTTAAGAAAAAAAAAATAATTCAAGAACTGGACCAAATAGAAATGGGACCACACGGAAAGCACCAGCTTTCAAATAACAAAGAATCATCAAAATCGATTCATCCAGGTGAAAGTTCTGAAGTAACGAACGTAAAATTCCAGTCCAATTGAGAACTTGCCGTATTTGAGATATGTAAAGTTTTAATAAATAAAGTTCATGACTTACTAAGTATGCGCTTTGCTATATTTTAATACCTGTATCTAAAGTCAGTCCCTAGCACTAATGATTTATGGTCACGAAAGATCACTGGTTCATAAAACAGGAATACGTGGGCACAGAATATAAATGTACTATGTGACCTAATTCAGACCCTACTCGAGAATTTAATGCGCGATGTAATAAATTACAGTATGTAAAATAGTTGAAAGAACCATGTTAGGTTAAATAGGTGCGATACTATATTTCGTGTTAGTTTCGTGGAATGAAGTCTATTTGCGGGCTTAGTAGTACTCCAGCATGCTGAGTAAAGAGAAATATCGAGACACGTTCTTTTTGCAAGTCATTGATAATACTTTTAACCCATATTACTTCACCAAATATACGTTTCAAAGCCTTGTCAGTACGTTACTAAAAAAAGCCAAAGCAAACAGTAAAAAGGTAACACTATAAACAACCAACAAAGGTTAAGTACATTGTATACTAACGGCATGGGTTATTGTTATAAATATCTCATGCACCACACGTGGGTTTATAGCTATGGTGTATAGATACTCTTAAAGAGCTATGAATGAAGGAGACATACCAATCTTTACACAGTTTAAATCGAAGTCACTGCCGCCGTTTGTTTTAAACTATCCAACGGGTTTTAATATAGTTTTCAGCATTGGACAAAGTGATTCAAGAGGAAGGCTTATATGTGTAGTACGTGCTTTTATACATACAGTAGAAGAAATCTGAGAATATTCAAAGACTCCGTACGAAGCCGGGTCGTAAGTATGACATAAAATATACTAAAAGCCATAACCAGCTGAAATACTATATTTAGTATAGTCCATTTAAAAGCGCTCTTTAAACTATGTTTTTATCACAAAAGAATTAGGTGCTTAGTTTATTAAGCAAAAACTTCATCAACTCGCCGTCTTCATTTCAGACCATCAAAAGCATGTCGTTGATTTGTCGTCGTATTTTCACATTAATATATTTAGTCTGTTTATCTTTCCGAGCCTGTCCTTTCTACACACTAGGCTGAATACAAAGCAACCACGAGTCCAATCGCATTGAGAATCAATACCGTTGTGGAATAATCTAGCGGGTTTTGTTTGAACTGCTGAAAGGCTTACAAACACACATGAAAATTTCATACGTTCTATTCTGTGGGTTACCGTTTCCATTTAGATGTAACCTCCATGAATTTTGTTATGTAATGGGTGGTAAATACCCGTAGAGAGTACTGGATGGTGTTTGTTTTATAAAAATTGGAGAAATTTAAAAGCTGATTCAAATTTTATGTATGTATTTGATAGCAAAATTTTGTAGAAAATATACCTTATACCTTATATATTTATAAAGTAATTATAAAAGGTGTATTTTATAATAATTGTTATACTATTAAGAAAACCTCGACGAAGTCTTTGTTTTTGATTAGAAAATATCAAGAAAAAATTGTTGCCCAGGTCTTTTAAAATTAACTATTCCCTACTTTCTCTCGAATTCTCTAATGGGCTATGCTGTTTACCTTAAATTATGTCCATAACACAAGATGAAGTTTAAAATTAGGTGTATCCTGGGTACGGATTGCTTCGAGGAATTCTTGAAAATTCCAGCTATAACTTTCCTGGTATTGGTACTCAAAATCACTATATCGTTTTTTAATAGTTATAAAGTAATATGACTTTGAATGACTACACGGTTGTCCCAGCGGTTTCAGTGGTCGCCACACCGCTTCCTACTACGCCAAGTGTTGTGGGTTCAAATCCTACATGGCGCAACATTTTGTGTGATCCATAAATTGTTGTTCTAAGTCTGGGCGTACTTTTTGTCCGTTACATTTATGTTTGTAAAGATCCACGTGACACAGAAATGTATATTACGAATGGGAGAGTTGTCTTTAAAAAATACAATACAAGTTTGATTTATCAAATTACAAATACTGTAGTCGGCTACTACAAATAGAGGAAGTCCGTTGTTACAAACGGATGATACTACGTAATACTCAATCACACAATTATGTATATGAATTGAAGAGGTTTTCAATCTATTTTAAAGCAAAATAGTTAATAAAAAATATTACTGAATACTGTAAAGGCTGGTATTCACTTTGAATAGTGTTTAGTTTAGGTGATTAGTGTAGATTATTAGTGCAAGTGATAAGTGCATGTGATTAGTGATAAGAAGGAAGTGTGGACAGGGACTGATTAGTGCAAGTGATTAGTTAGTTTTATGCTTTACTGGAGTACATGGGTTCGATTTCTACCCAGCGCAAATAACTTTGTAACTGTTTCTTGCCTAAGTTATCTATCTAGTTAAATTCTGGGTTCAAGAAACTTAATAACTCTTTTTGGCCCGACCCGCAGCGATGGAGAGCCACGCTTCGGCATGAATGGGCTGGCTCATCCTGATGGATCCAATGGCTTCACAGAAAACTAATGTGAAATAGCGCATGCGCTGTGTTCCACCTAGTGAGTGAGAATACCGGAGGCCCATAAACCTTTGTGGGCTCATGCACAACACTTTTCTGAAGAAAATGGCATGATGAAATGCCTAATTTAAGATTCTATATAGGACATACAGACATACATTCATTTTTACATATATATAGATTAAAGCACAGTGCTGGACAAAACCATCTTTCAAAAGTCATTCCGAACATCTTAATGAATTTCTGAACTAATTAAAAACATTTCTTTAAAATAACAGAAAAGTTGTAATTGAAGATGTCGGTAGCCGGCAGAAGATGTTCAAAGCAAACGGAAAGTTTCTGCTAAGATAGGGGAAAAAATAAGTACTACTGAGGAATCTTCAAGTTATCGGCATCTCGCCTTCCTAGGTTTTAACTAAGAATAATTGCCCGAGGCCAGGGGCAGTGAGCTCTAATTAGTTGGAACTTGTTGAAAAATTATACACAGCTCGATGCTATAGGTGCTCCTGGAGTGAACATATCGGGGATTGTATAGAGAGGCTAATACCATTCTGAAAATAAATCGTACTATTTTGGAAAGTTAAAAAAACTCAGTGCTTTATTCTTTTTAAACATATTTTTTTTCTTATATTAAATAAATTGCAAAGGAAATGCCTCTTATATAAAAATCTGAAATTATGTTTGTTATGTTTACCTCAAATTGGAGAACAATATTACAATTATAAGATATAGACATATGAGGGTTTTGGAAAAACGAAAATTATAATCGTTTTTTGTTTTTTCGAAAGACGGTCACCATTTCATTACATCCATATTTTTTATAGTTTTTATCATTATTTTCATCACGACTAAGACTCGAAGACTTAAGACTTGAAGACTTTAAACACTTGACATTGGCAGAAATAGCTGGTTGCCATTTCATTATTATACTCGCACCTTAGCTACATAACTATGACACTGTTAGCCATCTTAATAATGAATAACTTAGTATACTTAGGCAGCTTTGTAATACGTTTTATATCACATCAACAGCCTTTAACAGTCCAATGCTGAAAATCGGCCTCTACTTAGAAAGGAGGTTTGGTCCTACTATGCCACGCTGGTCAGACGGGTCAGTATAGGGTTTGTTCCAAGTTTTCCTACTCTTTGCAGTGATGTTGTCCTGCATAGCTTTGTCCTTTAGCCGCATGTTATGACATCCATGAAATGAGTAAGGAGAGTGACACTCCGTTTAACCATGGACCACTTTTTACTAAATCTTAGCTTTATATATTTAATACATCAAAATTATCAGGTCTTTCGGTACACAAATTTGGAGTGGCTTTCAGTACTCTAGATCATATAAGTTGATATTGACCGACATGAGATTTAAAGATTAAAAAAAAGTTTAATTCGACTGTTTAAAAAGTTACGGGTAAAAGACAGCCACTCCTATGCTGAAGATGAGAAGAATGAAAGATAAAATTTACTATGCCGACCGTTCACAAGAGAAAATGGTAGAAGAAAATGGAATCGATTTAGAGTTTTCTTCATGGAGCGGAGCGTACTAGAACAAAAAAGAATAATTAGTAAAGAAAACCACTCTGTAATATTCCCAATTAGTAGGGGCCATTATCGAACTTCTGTGGGGAAGCTACTACGTGTTGTAATTGCCTTTCAGACGGTCTGTTCCTGCTGACTGTGCTATTAAAGTACCTCTCTACGTACGTAGACTGGAAGAGAAATGTTCTGTCAAATTTATGGCAGGTTCTATATGTAATACTTTATTTAAAATGTCTTTTTTTTATTCCTTCACAAATATATGTAACGATTAGTCGCAGAGCCCAGCTAATATAAAATAAAATAGCCTAAGTTACTTTTTATATCATCGGCTATCTGCAAGTATAAGTCCCGTCGATATCGATTCAGCCGATTATGCCTGCAGTCCACTGATTCGCTGGAACAGAGAAAATTTAAAATATAATATTTTTATGTGAGTGCCGTATATACTTTTACATGCATTTAGTGAACAGTTGTTAATTTGAAATTACAGACATTTCAATTTTATTTATTTGTATAGATTTACAAACTACATGGTGAGTGTAAAATATTTATAATATTAACGTAATTGAAACTCCACTGCTGTGTACTTATCAAGATTTTTTTTTATTTTACATATCCAATCTGTGGAACGAATTATCTTACAGTATTTTTGGCCCACTGTGATTCCAGAACCTTCGCAAATTGATACGCTCATTTTGCGAAGGTTCTGGAATCACAGTTAGGCAATTAGGTTAGAAGAACACTTATGCAAGCTAATCTTTTTATGAGCAGATGATTTCGACTTTTCCTAACTGGACTAGCCCTGGGAAGAAAGGATGAAACAAAGCCAGGAATCATCGATCTTAAAATACAAAGGGCTCTCGATCAGTCAATGGTAAGTAAGTACCGTGGGAGAGTCACGCTTACCGTGGGAGAGCCTCGCTTCGTACGGCGAGAGAGTCACGCTTCGGCATGAATTGGCCATCTTAACCGGAGTAATACCACGGTTTCACAAAAAAACGGTGTGAAAAATCGCTTGCGATGTGTTTTACCGAGTGAGTGAGGTACCGAAGGCCCATATACCAACCCCTTTCCCATCCCTTTCCCCATGCCCCAAAGGCCGGCAAAGCACTTGTGCCACCTCTGGTGTTGCGGGTGCCCATGTGTGGCGGTAATCGCTTACCATCGGGCGATACGTATGCTCGTTTGCCACTATTCCATAAAAAATTTTTAATCATAATTTACTGACAACATTACGAATTACCCCTGTCAGCAAGAATTCAACAACGGCAGTAGTCAATTGCAGTAGGTTGATTAATTTACACATGTCCCCGTAGACACCTATAGTAACAATGATGTTATCATTGTACACCAGGTAAATTATGAAAGTTCTTAATTTAAGATAAGTAGGTACAAATGGCAGCCTTATTGCCCGGAGGTAAACTCTTGCAGGCAACATTATAATGGAGAGAAAACAAAATAGGGAAAGTAGAGGGTTGTATCTAGTGTATTAAAGATTATATAAGAAGGGGAAATTAAAGCAATATGTACAATATACAAGGTGGAAGTTGGACAAAATGTGGATTATTAAATAAGAAGAAAAAATTAGAAGAGTGTGAGTGAATGGTCTAATAGGGAAATATGGGATAAGGTGTCGTAATGACAGAGAAGTACATAGGTTATGGGATCTAGATGTCTCCTAGGTAATGCTCTTGTACTAGTCTCTTGAAGGTAGTTACTGTTGCTGCACGTCTTATTGCGACTGGTAGGGCATTCCACAGTCGAACGAGTTGGATAGTGAAGGAGTGGTCGGAAAATTTAGTAGAATATTAAGGTATTTTTAGTTTCAAGTTCTCAGATGATCTCAGTAGTTTGGGATGTATACCGTGTAAGAAAGTGAACCGTGATTTAAAGTAAAGTGGGGTAAATTAACTAAATAGAATGTTGTAAGAAGAAATAGAATATGTGCATTCTAGCGAAGGCGGATAGGTTAGAAAGAACCACTTAAGCTTTTTACGATAATCGGAGATGTGATCATATTTTCGCAATCCGAATATGAATCTTATACAGATATTTGGAGTCTTTCAAGCTTATTTAGTTGGTCTTCAGTGAATTCTAAATATCTGGTATCAGCATAAACAAGGATGGTAAGAAGGGATTGTGTGAGAGCAATCTTGGTAGAGGCAGGTAACAAATTGCGGAGCCTGCGCAAAGACCTTGCAGCGGCAAACATTTTGCGACTCAGCTCTTGCAGCTGAGGTCCCTAGGATAAGGTGCTGTCGACATAAATACCCAAGTTGTCTACCTTATAACTAAATGTAATAGGTGTACCGCAAGAGACTTGCGACTGTTAAATCCAAACGGTTTTAGAAACCAGTGTTAAACTCCCAATGGCTAAGACTTGAGTCTTGGTTGGGTTAATATTGAGACAGTCGGGTTAGTATAAGAAAAAAACTTTTATCATATTATTTCTAATAAAATGTGGAAAATCATTGTTACGTAACAAAACATAACTGGAAATGAGAAGGATTATCACGGCAATAAAAATTGTTAGTCCTCGTAAAACTGTTCGCGATGTCACATTGGACCTTAAGAAGGCTCGGGGCTTTCCGAATAAAGATATCTACAGGTTTATTACAGGAAATAAAAGAATATACGTCTTGTTGCCATTCTATTTTGACCATGAAATATTATGGCTCATTGTCCGTTTGTGGAGTTTTGATGTAATGTAATATGGAGGAATGACAAAGTTTTTTTTAGAAATCCTTCTAGATAGTGATAGTACAGTGAACTAGGACACAGTTAGTCAGTTCTTGTTTTAGAGTGGGGCGAAACGAGGGACCTACTCTTATGTATCTGAAGTATTATATTTTAATAAACTAAACAGTGTTCTGCCACATTCACACAATGCCATCTAATCTAATCATCTAAAATTAAAGTGTCTGTTTGTAATCTGAACATAATCTGCAGTACTAATTTATGCCCGCAGCTCCGTCCGCGTATGTGTCGGTTATTGCGGCAAATAGCCTATGTTTTATTCCGATGTATAAGCTATATTACTGTAAAATTTCATCCGAATCCGTTCAGTAATCTTTGCGTGAAAAAGTAACAAACATCCTCACAAACTTTCACGTTTATAATATTAGTAGAACTTACATAAAAATAATATACAATAATATTTTTTTATCTGTCTGCCTGTTTTGTCTGGCTTATTTCTAAAACGGTTGCGCGAATTTTGACGGAATTTTCAGTCGATGATATATGGAGTTACTTGAACTATTTTTATTTTGTGTGTGTGATGTTACATGTGTAAAGCTGCGAGTAACACCGGGAGGTGCTGTTAGTCTTTCGAACTCCGAAGTATTTAATTTCGTCAAAAAACTACAAAATTAAAACTATTTTACAATAATACTTTTGCCTTGAAAATTTTTGGAATAGGGCAGGTACGTAATATATATTTTTTATTTATTATTATACAAACAATCTATGATGCAATAGTACAGTATTATATTTATAATTATAGTACAACAAATTAACATACTGTTTTGATCTAGTACATACATAAATATTGTGTCCAAAGATAAAACAATTTATTTACCAGAATCCTACATGTCAATAGTCAGTTGAAATATGTCTATTACCCAGTTCAAATATTCACTGCGAAATATAGAAATACAATATCCACACATCGAAGAACCTCGTTTCACCGAATGCAGCTGAAATCCCTACAGTTCCGGTTCAGTGGGCAGTTGTCAAGAATTACTTCCGTGACACATGTTCCGGTGGCGCGTTCTCTAGCGACACCTACATCCGTTTGTTATCGAATGTATTTTGAATGTTCTATATCGATTTGTTCGCAATAAAACTGTGGACTATGTCAGTATTTTGAGATGAAGATAAAATGAAATCAAAGGGAAATCTTATGTTCAATATTACTTATGTTTGCTTCGCTCGCTTATATGTCGATTTTGTTTATGAATATGTGGGATATTATTAATCTTTTGTGAGGAATGGCCTACGTTCAGTAGTAGACTATTAAGGCTGATGTTTTCTGTATATATAATTAATCTCTATATATTAAATAGGAAGGTAACTGACTGACTAAGATACCCAGAGATCAACGCACAGCCCAAACTGCACAGCGCAAACCTAGGATCCTAACCTTTTGCGTGTAGGTTCTTTGTTATAACGTAAGTGAACACTAAGAAAGGAATTTTGGAAATGCTATCCCTAAAGGGTAAAATAGGGGATGAAAATTTGTATGAAATTTTTTATTCCTGTATTAGATTTGATTTAAATTTTGTAAAAATATAGCGGGGTTAATGTAATGTTGTTATATCTACATCTGCGCGAACGAAGCCGCTGTTAAAAAATTGTATGTCCTATGATGCAAGATATATTGCCAGATCTGTGTATTTTAATACATAGTTTTCTTACAAAATGCACCTACTGCTTGTCTTCTCTGCATTACCCGATGGTTGATTGGTAGAGAATGGCTTAGGCATAAAGTCCGCCAATGCACCTAAAGTGCATGATGTATTATTTAATACTATTTAATACTAGTATTAAATAATACATCATGCACTAACTACCAAAATACAAAATAAATAAATAAAAGTAACCGTCGTGTCATTCAAGCTTGCACTTTAATTAAATTTGGAGATGGTTGATATCTAGCAGTGGACAACATTTAGGCGAGAAGGTCACAATATCTATCATCTTGCTCATTTCTTTTTATCTCGATATGTTAATTTCTTCTGGTGATATAAAATAACAACATTAGTTAAAAAGGAGGGTAAGTGCGAATAGGACCCACGCACGAAAGCTACCGTGCCATTATCTACATATTTCAAGCGTATACCTGTTACTTTTATCAATATCGAACTAATACGAGCAATAAATCACGTTTGTTGTATAGGAGCCCCCTTAAATATTTTATTTATTCAGTTTATTATTATTTTATTATCTCTGAAACTATCTAAATATCACGTTTCATGAGATACAGCCTGGTGACGGACGGATTAACAGATAGACGGACAGCGAAGTCTTAGTAAGTAATAGAATCCTATTTTACCCTTTAGGTAGGGAAACCTAAAAATTATAGACCAATGAATATTTGAAAACCTCTATCAAATCCTTTGATAAACGGAGGTCATACCAATCCGTATTAATATAGTTCAATACAATATTGTTTATAGTTTGAATGCGTGATGAGCTATTATAATCTATTTGTGGTTTAATTGTTTCGGGTTTTGACCGCACTTTCACGGCCATTGAATCGTGAAAGTAGTTTAATAACAATTATATTGAAAGCTAATAGATACAAAATTTTAGAGTTACATTTAAGTCTAAACGTCGGTTTGCATTCGATTCTATTGTAACTCAATAATTAAGTATTTTAAATAATGGTATTGATTCTTTCATGTGCTTGCGAAAGTGACTCTAGTTTGCTTGATAGAAAGCATAAGCAGAAGCCAAGAGAGGTGGTCGCCATACTCATTTTTAATGCAGACAAAGCAACAATGCAGCGAAATGCTTCTGCATCATTGGACCTCTGGATTCACCAACAAAACACGAGAGTACGATTGCTGTCACGTAGTTTGGTCTTCTGTGAGAGATTAGTATCGCCCGGTCGAGCCGCCAGATATAGCGCATATATGTATATTACCATATCTACTTTTAAAGTCCATTGCTGGAGATCAGCCTCTGTTTCTCTGTTGTGCATACGTATCGCCTGATGGTAAGCGAGTACCGCCGCCTATGGACATCTGCAACACCAGAGGTGTTACAAGTCTGTTGCCGGCCTTTGGGGGATGGGGAGAAGGGTTGTGGTATGGGCCTCCAGTATCCTCACTCACTCGGTGAAACACAGGCGCTGTTTCTCGCCGGTTTTCTGAGAGGCCGTGGTATCGCTCCACTCGAGCATGGGCCGCCATGCGTGCAGAAGCGTGGCTCTCGGTTTTATGTAATTATTAATTTTTGAAACATAAAAAAATGCTTTAGATATTATCAGTTTTAATTCACAGGAATTTTGATTCACAATGATATTGTAAACTTTTGGCACAACCAATGATGATTGTTCAAATCAAGTTTATGTTCTATACTAATTTTGATACTTTATTGGACATATCGTATTTTCAGCCCTGAAGAATTGTACCAACCAAGACTTCCCACAAAGCAGGCCATTGTTATTCCGCCATTCTTTACGGCAATAATTTCGTATTTCTTTTATTTCCACTTGTATTTTGACGACACATCTAAGTTCAATAACAGAGAAAAATAATATTCTGCTAACTATAGTTAAAATGTATGGATTGAAAAAGGCTACGAACTTTTAATAATATTTATATAGTCGATGTCATAAGAGCCATTATTAATTTAATTGACACCTCGCACTACAGTAGTAGTAGGCTACAGTAGGACATACAAAATACATAAATTGCCAAAATTACCCTTCCTTTTGGCTTTGCTGTAGTCGGGTAAATAAAAATATCTTTCAAAGTCAAACGTTTCGTACTAAAAACTCTAAATACAACAAAATACTCAACAATATTCTCTCACACACACTACCCAGTTTCCGACTCCGTACAGGAAATAGGATATTCATAATTGAACAGTTTCTATGCACTTATGAGTTGTTGCAATACAATTATACAGTACTGCATGTATGGAGAACGGACGAACATGGTAATTTCATTGGCCACTGTGTACAGTAAACATTAATTCGAAAACTAATCACAAGTTTTGAAATTGCTCTAGATATTTGATTAGTAGGGTTCTGGCTGCGGGTTCTACGGAAACATTGTTGTGATGTATTTCAACCCTAATCGTATTTTAGTCCAGGAAAAATAAATAAAAATTATAACTGTTTGGAACAATGAAACTTTCACTTAATCAAAATCAAATTGTCCACGTTTCTTTCGCTTCAATTCATTTTAGTCGCTGTTTTAGGCTTATGGCAGAAGATTTTTACTATATTTTAATTTTACTTACCCGAATACTTCGTACACGATTTGAATAAAGTATGTCTGATGTTGATGACAACGCCATCTCTTTTACAGTTCATAAACGAGTGCAGAAAATAAAACCTTCGGCTACATGGTAGTTGTAATACCGACCTGTTGCTCAAAAATTCAACAGTGTGCAGTTACACGGAGTCCAGTACAATCGAAAAGTTATGCGCTTGCACTTCTAAATTATGTACGGCAGTTGGACGCCCAATGCTAGCTCGCTCTACACACGCACTAAGTTATTAAGTTGCTTATGTTTCAACGTTCCTTTCTTCTTTCAGCTAATCTATGTTGCTTTTGATATAGTCAACAGAACAGGACTGTCAGGTAAGGTTAGAAGATACCGATCTAGTAACTGGTAGTCTGTAGGAAAGAAAAGAAATGCAAAGCCAATGTTTGAATTAGGGAGCTACACTATTTCTATACACCTAGTTTTTCGTAGTAGGTTCATTTAAATATATACAGTTTTAAGTGTCATCCTTCGAGTAACGCTTTCTCGCTATACGGTTTGTAAGGCATTTTGTTGGGCTCTAAGTCGTAAAGAACAAAACAACTCGAGTGGTGCTGGTTACGGGACTCAGCGCAGTTCATAAGACAGTAAAATGTGTTTTTTTTGTTAGTGACATACATTTTTTAAATAGCTAATAAATATAAGTTCCTATTATAAGGTTAGCAATATTGATGATTTAAATTAAGCAAGTTAAATAAAAACATATGCCTACGTAACATGTTTTATGTTAATTCAATATTGAAATGTAGCAATAACCATCAAAACTAAAGTTCCAGGTTAACATGAACAAAATAACATATTTTGAAATTCTATGTGGTGTAACCATTTGTAGTAGTGTAGCCATTTCTATCGTTGATGTTTTATTTGAATTTGAATTCAATATGAAATATGAAAATTCAGCAGAAAGGCGCTCATAGCCCGGTTGCACTAGGTGATTAGAAATAATCACTGAGGGTAAGCAACGACGGTGCGGTCAGTACCTGGATGGGTGAGCGCTGGTGGCATGTTACCATGAGCGTCTCGTTACGGGTCGGAGGTCACGTTAAGCTGTCGGTCCCGATTGTTATCATAACAGTCGTGAAGCTTAGTTGGAGGCCTTTGGGCGGCTTAAAAATATCCAACGGCAAGGTTACGTAGCCACAACGTTGTCTTTGCCAGTCCCCAACCCGAACTTGGCCAGCGTGGGGATGTGTGGCCTTAACCCTCTCCTGAGAGGAGACCCGAGCCCAGCAGTGGGACATTATGGAATGTTGATAGAACAGCAAAAAAGAATATTTCCAAATTGAAAAAGTCGTGCATTGATGAAAGACAAATGTTTACGATACATTTGTTTTTCATCAATGCACGACTTTTTCCAGCTGTTCCTTGTGAGTAATTCAACCGCGGCGTTTGTCAGTTCGAGTGCGTAGTTCGTGAATGTTTCATGTTGTCGCTACCACGTTATGTAGTAACAAATTCATAACGACTACAGGACCTTTTATGGACTCTTTAACTCCCTTGCATTTCATACTAACTGCACTGTTTGGACGCTAGTTTATTGACTGGTATTGTTTATGTGGTTATTGTGTAGTTAAGTTAATGCCTATCGGGAGATGTTGTATTATAGGAAGAATTATTGTACAAAATTTATTCGTGTATTTGCATGAAAATAGTTTTTTAAACAGTCACACCTGTCAACATTTATACAAAAATATAGATATACCCATTTTACACTTTTGAACTGTCGTGAGATTCGATTTTAAGATTATTGGCTTTTTAAGAAAACTGAGACAATTTAAACTATTGAGTTTAATTAGGTCCATATTTTTTTCTTTGAAACTCTCTTTGTAATATTATTGGTACCCGGTCGTGTACCATGCAGTAGATCCTTTTCTTCATTACACATTTATAACACTAATTTTATAGAGGATTGATTTATGAGAAAATTTTTGCTGTGTCTTGTTATAACGAAAGTTAAGAAATTATAAGTAATTCTTTCTGGTATCTGATAAACATCGCCATTTATTTTGAATTTAAGTAAGGTACATGAAAAATATAATTTAACCGAACCTGAGATGCTGGTATATCCTGCTTGTTGATTCAAGCTGTGATCCTTTTGCTGGTTTTATACCACGAAAATTTTTACATTCTATGAAATCTAAAAGTAAAATAAGTTGATGTCCGCAGTTTGAATTTATAACAACCACAAACTTCAAGTATATAGTCCGAAGTTTTGAAAAGGGTGCTGACTGCCCAAAATCGGGATAGTTGGCACTTCGTGGGGAAGACCTTGGTTCAACAAGGATCGGCTATTGGTTTTTTTTTTAATGNACCGGTTTTCTGTGAGGCCGTGGTATCACTCCGGTCGAGCCGGCCCATTCATGCCGAAGCGTGGCTCTCCCACGGTGAGTTTCTATGTGGTGTGGTGTATTTCTATCGTTGATGTTACTAGTTTTATTTGAATTTGAATTCAATATGAAATATGAAAATTCAGCAAAAAGGCGCTCATAGCCCGGTTGCACTCGGTGATTAGAAACAATCACTGAGGGTAAGCAACGACGGCGTGGTCAGTACCTGGATGGGTGAGCGCTGGTGGCATGTTACCATGAGCGTCTCCGTGATTCGAAGGTCACGTTAAGCTGTCGGTCCCGATTGTTATCATAACAGTCGTGAAGCTTAGTTGGAGGCCTTTGGGCGGCTTAAAAATATCCAACGGCAAGGTTACGTAGCCACAACGTTGTCTTTGCCAGTCCCCAACCCGAACTTGGCCAGCGTGGGGACGTATGGCCTTAACCCTCTTCTGAGAGGAGACCCGAGCCCAGCAGTGGGACATTATGGAATGTTGATAGAACAGCAAAAAAGAATATTTCCAAATTGAAAAAGTCGTGCATTGATGAAAGACAAATGTTTACGATACATTTGTTTTTCATCAATGCACGACTTTTTCCAGTTGTTCCGCGTGAGTAGTTAAACGCGGCGTTTGTCAGTTCGAGTGCGTAGTTCGTGAATGTTTAATGTTGTCGCTACCACGTTATGTAGTAACAAATTCATCACGACTACAGGACCTTTTATGGACTCTTTAACTCCCTTGCATTTCATACTAACTGCACTGTTTGGACGCTAGTTTATTGACTGGTATTGTTTATGTGGTTATTGTGTAGTTAAGTTAATGCCTATCGGGAGATGTTGTATTATAGGAAGAATTATTGTACAAAATTTCTTCGTGTATTTGCATTAAAAAAGTTATTTAAACAGTCACACCTGTCAACATTTATACAAAAATATAGATGTACCCATTTTACACTCTTGAACTGTCGTGAGATTCGACTTTAAGATCATTGATTTTTTTTAAAAACTGAGACAATTTAAACTATTGAGCTTAATTAGTTCCACATTTTTCTTTGAAACTCTCTTTGAAACATTCTAGGTACCCGGTTGTGTACTCTGCAGTAGATCCTTTTCTTCATTACACATTTATAACACTAATTTTATAGAGGATTGATTTATGAGAAAATTTTTGCTGTGTCTTGTTATAACGAAAATTAAGAAATTATAAGTAATTCTTTCTGGTATCTGATAAACATCGCCATTTATTTTGAATTTGAGTAAGGTACATGAAAAATATAATTTAACCGAACCTGAGATGCTGGTATATCCTGCTTGTTGATTCAAGCTGTGATCTTTTTGCTGGTTTTATACCACGAAAATTTTTACATTCTATGAAATCTAGAAGTAAAATAAGTTGATGTCCGCAGTTTGAATTTATAACAACCACAAACTTCAAGTATATAGTCCGAAGTTTTGAAAAGGGTGCTGACTGCCCAAAATCGGGATAGTTGGCACTTCGTGGGGAAGACCTTGGTTCAACAAGGATCGGCTATTGGTTTTTTTTTTTAATGGAATAGTGGGTAAATGGGCAGACGTACCGCCTGATGGTAAACAATTGCCGCCGCCCGTGGAAACCCGCAACATAATACGCGTCACATTTGCGTTGCCTGCCTATGGTGATGAAAAGGGCAATGTGGGATGGGTTAGGGTATGGGCCTCTGATATCCTCACTGACTCGGTGAAACACATAGCAAGTGCTGTTACCTGTGAAGCCGTGGTATCTCTCCGGTCGAGCTGGCCCATTCATGCATAAGCGTGATTCTCCCACTTCAAAATTGTTGATATAAAAGTTTTATAATAAATTACATTTTCATAACCGTATTCAAGAAAGAATCATTATCAAAACTTTGACAGATAATGTCACTGAAAAGACAATTTTCACTATATTAGAACTGTGAAGTTCTGATAAAATTACGAGTCCATTCGCGTTCAAACGGATCATTATGCTTGACAATCCAAGTGTAGATAAGGTCCTCTATAAAAAACCTTTCATTGCCGGCTTAGGCAACCTTTGCTCGGCACATTCTTCAAAGATTTCATCGTTCCAGCGCACACACATAAAAGTTGTAAAAATGATAACGCATTTTTCGGGACCGTATTTTGGTAATGTGCGATTTGGGAAGGGTAATTGTGTCTATTGGTATAAATATACTTAGATATATAAGATAGAGTAATCGGTATTTAGAATGTTGGCAAATAAAAATACTCTTCTTGGGTCTAAATTAAATTGCTGTCTATTTTATTTCTTATTCCGAATCTTTATTTAATATTATAAATTCGAAAGTGACTCGGTCTATCTGTCTTTTTGTTATGCCTTGGCAGCTAATACATGGCATTGATATCTATTAAATTTGTCAAGGTTATACTTTAATTCTTGACACAGGCTACTTATTAGCCACCGCCCAGAATAAGGCGCGCCACTGGCGCCCTCAGAGGGTATTAGCGGTCAGAGTCATACGCGGATACCGCACGGTGTTGATCGTGGCGGCGTGCGCCTTGGCCGGAACAACCCCGCGGGATTCGGAGGCGGAAGTGCTCGCCGAAGTTTATCGACGGGTGGCTGAAATCCGGGTGGAGAGTGGCATGCGCCCTCCGCCCGAAGAGGTACGCGAGTGGCGTGAAGCCGCCCGTCGAGCCACGACGGCTAGTTGGTCTTCGCGGCTGGAGACTCCACGTGCTGGCTTCGCCACCGTGGAGGCCCTCCAGCCGATCATCCTCGAGTGGGCAGGGCGGCAGCACGGGACCCTTTCCTTCCGACTGATGCAGGTGCTTTCCGGGCACGATTGCTTCCGGAAGTACCTGCACTCGGTCGCGCGGAGGGAATTGAGTCCCGCCTGCCACTACTGCGACTGCAGTGAGGACTCGGCCCAGCACACGCTGGCGGTGTGCCCTGTTTGGCCGCCGCAGCGTTGGGCCCTCACTGCAGTCATCGGAGGAGATCTCTCGCTTCCGGCCGTCGTACGCTCCATGGCCGGCGGCGAGAGCATTTTTACCGCGATCGCGACCTTCTGCGAGGAAGTCATCTCGCAGAAGGAGGCGGCGGGGAAGGCCCGGGAGGACGATCTCCACTCGGACCCGATCCGCCGCCGGGGAACCGGGCGGCGGCGCGCCTACCAGCGCCTCAGGCCGCCTTGAGTGTGGCCGCGGATGGGTGGGACGGGTTTTTCCCCCCATCCGCTTTACAGGCCAGCAGCAAGAGGGGCGACGTTACGCGTGTGCCGTACGTCGCCTTAATTGAGAGTATAACATCAGGAGACGGTGCCCGCCTAAGTGCGGGCAGGCGCTGGCAGGGGTCCGGATGGCGTAAGAAAGCGGTTCCCGGATCCCTCCCGTCTCAGGCGTAGAGTGGCACACCGTGTTGTTTTAGTCGGTTCGATTCCGACACACCGCCNGTACCTGCACTCGGTCGCGCGGAGGGAACTGAGTCCCGCCTGCCACTACTGCGACTGTAGTGAGGACTCGGCCCAGCACACGCTGGCGGTGTGCCCCGTTTGGCCGCCGCAGCGTTGGGCCCTCACTGCAGTCATCGGAGGAGATCTCTCGCTTCCGGCCGTCGTACGCTCCAAGGCCGGCGGCGAGAGCATTTTTACCGCGATCGCGACCTTCTGCGAGGAAGTCATCTCGCAGAAGGAGGCGGCGGGGAAGGCCCGGGAGGACGATCTCCACTCGGACCCGATCCGCCGCCGGGGAACCGGGCGGCGGCGCGCCTACCAGCGCCTCAGGCCGCCTTGAGTGTGGCCGCGGATGGGTGGGACGGGTTTTTCCCCCCATCCGCTTTACAGGCCAGCAGCAAGAGGGGCGACGTTACGCGTGTGCCGTACGTCGCCTTAATTGAGAGTATAACATCAGGAGACGGTGCCCGCCTAAGTGCGGGCAGGCGCTGGCAGGGGTCCGGATGGCGTAAGAAAGCGGTTCCCGGATCCCTCCCGTCTCAGGCGTAGAGTGGCACACCGTGTTGTTTTAGTCGGTTCGATTCCGACACACCGCCCCGCCACTCAACCCCGGTGGGGTGAAGGCCCGAGGGGGCTTCCACATGTAAAAAAAAGGCTGCTTATTAGCCTTATTATTATATAAGTATTACCTCACTGAAAAACATTGTTTATTACTGAGGTCATTTTACTATCCAGTAAGCTAATTACCTCTACCCTAAAGTATATAGTTTCTTGATTATCTTCATGAATCAGCTAGTGTGAATAACGTAACGATATAAATTTACGAAAGCTGGGAATCCCGTGTTAGGTTGACTCATGAAGCGAGTGAGTCACAAGTTCACAATATATTTTTAATATTTTACATACTACCGCTTACATATCTGAAAATGGTATATTATGGATACAATTTCCGATTTATCAAAAGAAGTAAAATGTAAAATGTAATATTAAAAACAGTACATTAAAAACTTAACTTAAAAATAAGTAGGAAAGAAAAGGTTAAGTATATTTTAATTATTTTTAGGTAATATGAGAAGGAAATTTACACAACACGATAGCAAAGACGAATATGTGTCGGAGAACAGAGCAGGTTTCTTTTCATTTTAAATATATAATAAATGGTTTTTAAAATACTATTTAAGAACTGTCAACATCAGCCTAGTACTCCAACAGTATTGTATGTGCAAAAATTGGTTTCTCTGGGTTATCAGAATACTTTAACTTTACGTTTTGGTTGCATATGATTGTAGTGTAACCCCTCAATATGGTTGCTAAATTTGTCAAACGATGAGAAGTCTTTTGTACTATTTACTGCCTGTCAATAATTACTACTACATGAATCAGGGCTATCGCCGCCGACAACAGTTCTGCGAACAAAATTTAATCTTCAGATGCTAAACTAGAAATAATAGTGTAGCGACTTCCACATACAGCGTCAACATAAAAATATATGACAGTGCCATCTACCGAAGAAACATCGAACTACGGAGCAACGAAGAAAACTAAGAAACTACCAATCCTAAATCGCGCAATAGAAGTTCTCGCGACGATTAACATATATATAACTTCCCAACATCAACCGTTGGGCAGTGGCCCGCCAGGCATGATCACCTCGCCTGGTCGGAGGATCCTCCCTTTGTGTTGGAGGAATATGTTACCCGTTCCTCCATAATAGCATAGATATTCTGTGTTAAAAAAAAATTGAGGGCATGTGTGTTGACTTGATCTAAGTGGATTAAAGAAAAGCTACTGATTTTGTAGTATATAATTGTAATATATAAGAAAACGATCTAAGGAGTCCGTAAGACGAAAGCTCAGTGGTAGGCGGCGTGCTTGTCCTGCTCTTCCCCGCGTTTCCCCCTCACAGTCCCCGCTGGGTCCGCGCGCCAACAATATGTGTTTTCAAGAAAAGTTCACTAATTATAAAAATACATATATCCAAAGACAAAATAACCACGGTTTTTTTCTTATGTATGGGCCTGCCAAAGTGACTGTACTCTGCCTAATAGGAAACATGAGTAAAATTCAAGAGTGGTGGTCACCATACTTATTGCGAAAGTAAACAATGCAGCATCGTGACCCACGCTATGAAGACCTATTGAGATGTTTCTGCATCATCGGGCCTCCGGTTATGCACTCGCCAATGAAATATGACAGCACGAATGCTGTCATTTTAGGTTGGTCTTCTGTGTGAGAGTAAGTACCAACCAGGTTCAGCTGGCCCGTTCGTGCTGAAATTGGCTTGGCTCTACTACCAAACAAATAACGTATTAAAAAACCCTAACAATAAAGGTTATTTTGCCTTGTCTTTCTGGCCGAGGAAATGTTTCACAATTCAAACAGTATTTAAAACACACTCTGAATTTCATCCGATTGATATCGAATACCTACAGAATAGTTCCCTTTAGAAACTCGTGTATAATATGCAACGTCGTGAATTTCCACGCGAACGGGTTTGCTGTAAAGATCGCCAGAGATGACACACATATTTATGTTCCATCTCACTATCTTAGTTGTATGGGTTTTTTATTATTTGTCGTACTTGTATTATAATATACTAATGGATATTTAGGGCGACTAAAGGGTTTTATTTTGCACATTTTAACCAAAGCTAGGCCAACTAAACAAATTTCCAGGAAAAAATCTTTCTGGCGCGTCTAAGAAAATATACATATGCTCAAGTTTAAAAAAATCTTGGCAATCTCTAGATGAGTACCAGTATCAGTCTATTAGGTAGTAGAGAAACGCTGAATTCAGCACAAACGGACCAGCTCGACCGGAGATGTATGACTCTCGCACAGAAGATCCACGTAAAATGACAGCATTCGTTTTGTCGTGGTTCGTTGGCGAGTGCTAGATCGGAGGCCCAATGATAAAGAAGTATCACTAGGCCGTTATCGTGTGCGTCGCCATGCTGCAAGGTTGGATTTTCTGCATTAACAATATGGTGGCCATTGCTCTTAAATTATGCTTATCCTTTTAATTAGGTAGAGTAGTCATTTTGGCAGGGCCATACCTAAAAAAAAGTTGTAATATCACCGTAAATCTGTTTTATATTTATTTGTTCTCCTTTCTAAGTAGAACCTTATGACCAGCAGTGGACTAGTAAGAGCTTTTGATGATGATTTTATTTATGCAGTTAATTAAACTAGTGGTGTCGCAGTGTCAAAATTCGACTATAATAATTATTTTTTACCTTTCTGCACTGCTTTTTCATATGAATTTTCATCATCATCATCTCCCATAATGGCCCACTGGTGGGTTCGGGTCTCCTCTCAGGAGAGGGTTTAGGCCATACGTACATAAAAGGCCATATGAACCTCAATAGTCTCAAATTTCATACTCCACCGTTCGTATAATTTTCGTAAAAAGGGTACAAAGTTTTTGCTACGTTTTAGTAAATTGATGTTATTTCATAAAATATTTTCTTCGCTTTCGTCGTTCATAATAGATTTCTGCGGATATCTAACCTAATCTTGATTACAAGAGCACTGCGGTGTCTTGTGAACACGACAGTGATGACTTTTATACAATATTTATTTATATATAAATCACTTGTGGCAACAACCACAAGTCAACTATGCACGCATTCTGCACTGTGGTGGTATTCACGGATATGGGGTCTTCTCCACCATGACAAAAAAACTCTCAATATAGGCGACGTACGGCACACGCGTAACGTNCTGCTTATTAGCCTTATTATTATATAAGTATTACCTCACTGAAAAACATTGTTTATTACTGAGGTCATTTTACTATCCAGTAAGCTAATTACCTCTACCCTAAAGTATATAGTTTCTTGATTATCTTCATGAATCAGCTAGTGTGAATAACGTAACGATATAAATTTACGAAAGCTGGGAATCCCGTGTTAGGTTGACTCATGAAGCGAGTGAGTCACACGTTCACAATATATTTTTAATATTTTGCATACTACCGCTTACATATCTGAAAATGGTATATTATGGATACAATTTCCGATTTATCAAAAGAAGTAAAATGTAAAATGTAATATTAAAAACAGTACATTAAAAACTTAACTTAAAAATAAGTAGGAAAGAAAAGGTTAAGTATATTTTAATTATTTTTAGGTAATATGAGAAGGAAATTTACACAACACGATAGCAAAGACGAATATGTGTCGGAGAACAGAGCAGGTTTCTTTTCATTTTAAATATATAATAAATGGTTTTTAAAATACTACTTAAGAACTGTCAACATCAGCCTAGTACTCCAACAGTATTGTATGTGCAAAAATTGGTTTCTCTGGGTTATCAGAATACTTTAACTTTACGTTTTGGTTGCATATGATTGTAGTGTAACCCCTCAATATGGTTGCTAAATTTGTCAAACGATGAGAAGTCCTTTGTACTATTTACTGCCTGTCAATAATTACTACTACATGAATCAGGGCTATCGCCGCCGACAGCAGTTCTGCGAACAAAATTTAATCTTCAGATGCTAAACTAGAAATAATAGTGTAGCGACTTCCACATAGAGCGTCAACATAAAAATATATGACAGTGCCATCTACCGAAGAAACATCGAACTACGGAGCAACGAAGAAAACTAAGAAACTACCAATCCTAAATCGCGCAATAGAAGTTCTCGCGCCGATTAACATATATATAACTTCCCAACATCAACCGTTGGGCAGTGGCCCGCCAGGCATGATCACCTCGCCTGGTCGGAGGATCCTCCCTTTGTGTTGGAGGAATATGTTACCCGTTCCTCCATAATAGCATAGATATTCTGTGTTAAAAAAAAATTGAGGGCATGTGTGTTGACTTGATCTAAGTGGATTAAAGAAAAGCTACTGATTTTGTAGTATATAATTGTAATATATAAGAAAACGATCTAAGGAGTCCGTAAGACGAAAGCTCAGTGGTAGGCGGCGTGCTTGTCCTGCTCTTCCCCGCGTTTCCCCCTCACAGTCCCCGCTGGGTCCGCGCGCCAACAATATGTGTTTTCAAGAAAAGTTCACTAATTATAAAAATACATATATCCAAAGACAAAATAACCACGGTTTTTTTCTTATGTATGGGCCTGCCAAAGTGACTGTACTCTGCCTAATAGGAAACATGAGTAAAATTCAAGAGTGGTGGTCACCATACTTATTGCGAAAGTAAACAATGCAGCATCGTGACCCACGCTATGAAGACCTATTGAGATGTTTCTGCATCATCGGGCCTCCGGTTATGCACTCGCCAATGAAATATGACAGCACGAATGCTGTCATTTTAGGTTGGTCTTCTGTGTGAGAGTAAGTACCAACCAGGTTCAGCTGGCCCGTTCGTGCTGAAATTGGCTTGGCTCTACTACCAAACAAATAACGTATTAAAAAACCCTAACAATAAAGGTTATTTTGCCTTGTCTTTCTGGCCGAGGAAATGTTTCACAATTCAAACAGTATTTAAAACACACTCTGAATTTCATCCGATTGATATCGAATACCTACAGAATAGTTCCCTTTAGAAACTCGTGTATAATATGCAACGTCGTGAATTTCCACGCGAACGGGTTTGCTGTAAAGATCGCCAGAGATGACACACATATTTATGTTCCATCTCACTATCTTAGTTGTATGGGTTTTTTATTATTTGTCGTACTTGTATTATAATATACTAATGGATATTTAGGGCGACTAAAGGGTTTTATTTTGCACATTTTAACCAAAGCTAGGCCAACTAAACAAATTTCCAGGAAAAAATCTTTCTGGCGCGTCTAAGAAAATATACATATGCTCAAGTTTAAAAAAATCTTGGCAATCTCTAGATGAGTACCAGTATCAGTCTATTAGGTAGTAGAGAAACGCTGAATTCAGCACAAACGGACCAGCTCGACCGGAGATGTATGACTCTCGCACAGAAGATCCACGTAAAATGACAGCATTCGTTTTGTCGTGGTTCGTTGGCGAGTGCTAGATCGGAGGCCCAATGATAAAGAAGTATCACTAGGCCGTTATCGTGTGCGTCGCCATGCTGCAAGGTTGGATTTTCTGCATTAACAATATGGTGGCCATTGCTCTTAAATTATGCTTATCCTTTTAATTAGGTAGAGTAGTCATTTTGGCAGGGCCATACCTAAAAAAAAGTTGTAATATCACCGTAAATCTGTTTTATATTTATTTGTTCTCCTTTCTAAGTAGAACCTTATGACCAGCAGTGGACTAGTAAGAGCTTTTGATGATGATTTTATTTATGCAGTTAATTAAACTAGTGGTGTCGCAGTGTCAAAATTCGACTATAATAATTATTTTTTACCTTTACCTACAGCCATCCGCCTCAGGTACTTTTCACCATGACACTGATGTAACCTGGGGTGCTAAAATGTGTAATGCATGACAATAGCTTAACCTGTGATAAGGCACAGATACGTGGATATGTTACTATATAAGTATCGTAACATATCCACGCATCTACTTTTTATTTTTCTTCAAGTCTCATCTCAATATATATCAGATATAGTGGTATAAGTGAATGCTCTGTTCAAACAGACAGAATGCCGCCTAAACCAATTTACTTAAAGACAACCTGTGTTATGTAATAATGGAACTTGTAAGTAGTGAGTGCCTTCACGATGCTGGAATGCTTTTTGTGTGAGGCCTTAAAGTTAACTGTTAACAAAATAACTTTTAAACTTTACTTTCAATGATTTCTAAATATTAATACTTGGAAAAATACACGTTAATATCAATCTAACAAATACGAAACACTGATGCCTTATATCATTTTAAAAGGCTTATTTATATAAATAATTAATTAATATTTAATAAATAAAATTTTATATATAGCTAAGATTATAAAATGAACCAGCGTTCTCAAATACTTTATCAAATCATATTTTTTGGTGTCATTGAAAAAAAAAAAACAACAATAAAGAACTTAACAGGGATTTAGAGCTTATCAGGATTGACATTTATGTGAATCTAATAACCTACCAAGTCGCGCTCATCACCGGCACCGAATATAACCGGTCATTCGTTCATTTTTTAAAACATATAGTGTATAAATATAAAATTTATGTATATGTGTAAATTATGTATAAATAGTGTAACTTAAACGACTTTCTTAGATATAGATATAATGATGATATGAAAGAAACGATATTCATATTTAGTCCACGGTACGAAAATTGTATACTGCAGCGCTGTATTCAATTTATGCCGAATATTGAACTTATGTCGTCTAACAAACTGTAGTATATGTGACTATTCATTGACATCACTTCGTAAGGCAGAGGCGCGTTCGTCTAACAGCAGACAATATACGGATATTCTACAAAAACTATACAGACAAATAGCGCTAAAACACTTTATTAGTTATAGTACTCTCGCGACGAAAATGATGTAAGCGCCGAGAAAATCATGGCACTGATGCGTTTTGTATAACGTATTATAAGCCATAAATCGAACTAAGTGGCGTGAAATTGGAGAGGCCTATGTCCAGCAATGAACTGCGATAGGCTGATGATGATGATGATGATGATAGTGTAAAAGCAAAGAAACTTGAGGTGTATGTAAACTGCAATGGTGCATCAGAGCTAACACTTTTCTCGTTTAATTTTTAAGGTTACTGGAGCTTAAGCCCAATTTCCCATGACTTCAGGAGAAGAGACTCCCAGGACAGCATGGCAATTTGTGACTCTCGATTTGCACGTGTCAATGAACGGCGGTAATCATTGGATAGGTATGCCTGTTTGCCCCTTATACTATAAAAAAGTGTAAAATCAAAACGTGTCCACTCAGTTTCCATTAAATTTAAATTAGTCATGACTTAAATTGATATATATTTTGTCAAAAGTTACCGCGTTTTTCGTAGCCACACTCTCGTACATTCGTTCTTTAGTTCACGAACGTCACGTTTATATACCCATATGATTCAGCTAAATATATTGTACTACACTTCCTAATAAGGTTTAAATTTTCTGTAATAGTATAGTGTCAATATAATGCAACGGTCATAGTTTCAAGCTGAAAGGATCCGGTATCACAGTGGGATCCGTCAAACTTGGGGTCCTTACTGTCATTAAATCTCATGTAAGAAAAACCCAACAAAACTATCGGCCCTACCATACTAAGCATACATACTGCCTCGATGGTGTAATAGTAGGGAGTATATACGACTGCAGCGTTGAAGTCTAAGATTCGTTACCCGGGTGTAATAAATGTATGTACAGTAAATGTCCATCACATACTTATATTTCTAAATACTTATATATAAGTTAGATATCTATCGGTTTTATAATAATTTAGTATATAATAATATAATATCACTTATTGTATAAGAATAGTAACATTTATTTCAAGAATAATATACGGCTATAAAGATGCCTTCAAAACAAAATAAAGTTTATCCAGGTAGAGTTAGATAGAGTTATGCGATCGAAAATAAAGTAAGGAATTGCTAGAAGCGGAAGTACGGGACATAACAGAGCGCCCAGCCACCGGAAATGACCGGCCGCGGGATCACTTTCAGCCGGAAACAGCGGCCATTGCCGCGCGGATCTATTTCCTGTAGTTTGAACGTCAAACTTTATTCTGTATATTGAATAAGAAATAATGTTGTTGAGTTTTGTAGAGAATCTATTACGTAGAGTCGTCTCTATATTATGTAGTTTTGGTTTATATCATGAGAACATTCTTTTATTTTAAAATTGGACTTTATTATTTATAGATTTACCCGTACTCCACATTTTTTTCGTTTCTTAAGTGTCGAATATTTTCTTTTTGGATTTACAGCCGTCCCAGCCCCGCTTTGCACGGAAGTATTTGAAATTCCCAGATTTTTCTACTATAAGATGCATGTATTATACAAAAACCTTCGTCTTGGATCACTCTATCTATTGCTAAAATCTGCATTAATATCCACAAATATGTCAGCGAACAGACAGCGGAAACGACAATATGAAACACATAAAAATAATTATCCAATTTGAAGCTGTCGATTAGAAGTTATACGTGTACATACATTTCTATAATTGATTTTTATTCATATAATTTTGTATTTTTGACAGACCATTTCAAAATAGAAAATTTAAACCCTCTAAGCATTCTATTTTCACTTTATTGATAAACAGAAGTGACGTAATGGTGCGACTACTGCGATACAACGTTAATGTTGTATAAGTATTCTCATTTATTTGCATATACTATGTATGTACTTGTAATGAACAAAACTGACCACATCATTTCATGCTGTAGAGCATACTAAGCTTGAAATTAATATTTCAGATTTCAATTGTGATCCTATTTCAATCAAACTAAGCTTGATTACTGTTCGGCTTAACTCAATCACAGTTTAAATGTAATGTCAACAGTACATTTGTGTTTCGGTGCTACTTATTATAATAATTACGGATATAATGTGGTACTAGAAATGTCTAGAAATAAATAATAATTTTTCAGCGATATTCAAATTAGATGTAGATATAACGTTCAAAAACAAAGTCTTCATCCATGATGATTAGTATGTTTATATAATGCTTGAATTTATGCAGAATCATGTTTTATTAAGCCACCAGTTTTACCTAAATATCTGTTTTTACACGTAGCGACTGGCACCGGACCTCCACAACCCTGAGGGTGAAATGAATTCGAAGGTTTAACTAGTTGTCAGTGTATTTGCGCCTCTGTTGCCCTTAGAGGGTATTGGCGGTCAGACCCATACGCGGTTACCTCACCGTGTCAACCGGAGCGGCGTGCGCCTTGGCCGAAACCCCCTCGTGGGATTTGGATGCGGAAGTGCTCGCCGAAGAAAAATCAAACATCTAAACTAACTCGATCAATATAGCCGTTTATGCTGCATTTTCGACACTCGTAAGATAATCAAACCCACTGGGTACTTCCTGTGAACTAGAATCTTGAAGTTTGGTACAAAGCAACGTCTTAGCACAGATAAACAATACTTGCGAAAAGCATTCATTTTTAGTAATATCATATAATTTACCTACAGGTTTGTACGGAACCTTAAATGCACGAGTTCAAGTCTTACTTGGCCGATTTTTTTATAGATGACTCCCACATTAAGAACATAACTTCATTCTCTATTGCGTGGGACTTAATAAACATACATGAAACGGACACAACGAACACCCGGACTCAGTATAACAATTTGTGGATCACATAAAGTGTTCTGCCGTGTAGGATTTGTACCCACAACATTTGACCCAGTACTCCAGTAGAGAGTGGTGTGGCGATCGCTAAAAGCACTAGATCAACCGTGCAGTCCATCCCATTCCAAAGATAAAAACATTCTCCACAGAACCTCTTTTTTTTCGTGCGGAAATCCTCTCGGATACCGCTTCTAGGTGGCGTGTAGGGCTGAACCGACTAAAAACGTACGCCGTTTCGGGTACTAGGAACCGGGGTACCGGGTACACCCTAGAAAAGAAACCCGGGATCACCGACGTACCTCGGGCCACCTACGGTTTGTAGGTGAGAAAATCCTTTACGTTGCTGTCCCAAAAAGGGGTTAGCACACAACCCCTTAAATCTACAAATAGTAATTGAAATCAAATTCACCTTCAATCACAATGCAAATCCTAACACCGGATGGTTTTATATAGTTACGTCTGTGAGAACTGGTCCCGATGTCTAATCCTAAAATCTCCGCAGGGGTCGGAGATTTTCTCTTGTAGTATTCATTTGATTTGTGTAAAGGATAAAGTATGACTATTAATTTAAATATTTATGATATGTATGTATTTACAAAAAAAGTATATATGTATTTGTATCAGTTGGCTAGTACCCATAATACAAGCTCTGGTTAGTTTAGGACTAGATTGCGTTGTGTGTTAGATGTCCGAAAAAATATTTATTATTATTATTATTACATTTCTTTGACTACACGGTTGGCCTAGTGGTTTCAGTGGTCGACACACCGGTTACTACTGTGCCAAGTGTTGTGGGTTCAAATCCTACATGGAACAACACTTTGTGTGATCCATAAACTGTTGTTCTAAGTCTGGGTGTAATTTGTGTCCGTTTCATGTATGTTTGTAAAGATCCCCGTGACACAGGAATGTATATTCCTAATGCGGGAGTTGTCTTTTGTATAAAAAAGAAAAAAACATGTCACCTATCTGCTACTGCTGCTAGTACCTGAATGACATAGTATTAAATTATTGGTAAAACTAAATTGAATCCTAGATTTATCGGGCCGAATCCCCCTGTATACTAAATTCCATGATCGATTAAAGTCTTTGGAGCTGTTTCCGAGATTCAGATTTATAATGTCGGATTGTTTCTCCTTAGATCTAGCGACGTCCACTCCTCTTAATTGTGACATAAGTCACTCTTGAGTCCTAATAGTTTTCTATTATTATTTATTGTATTTATGTGTTTATATTTAAGTACATTTATATATTGTGTGCCTGTATTGCTCTTAGTGTAACCAAAAAGCATCACACAAGGCCGCCATAGTGTGGGTCACCATGCTGCATTGTTCTCTTTCGCATTGAGGGTGGTGACCCTCTTGGATTCTGCTCATGCTTTCCATCAGGCAGGGCAGAGTCATTTTGGCAGCTTAAACAAGAAAAAAATGAAAAAAATATTATTTACTCAATTTGTGTTCAAATGAATTCATGTCTAAATCATCTTTATAAAAACTAAACAGTTTTTAATTACGATAAATAATAATGACTGATTAGCTTTAATACAAATTGCCTATATTTTTGGTTCATATTCTCGTTTGTAGGTAAATAATTTAATCCCTATGGGATGGCAAGCTCTATTTAGACTAAGGTTTTCAATTCTGTTTAAAGGCATTAGGTACTGCAGACATGTACTTCTATTTGTTATCATCTGGATAACTGGCTATATGTACCTTTGTTAGATACTGTATAATAATAATATAATAATAATAATAAGCTGTATAGACAGCGATGTATTTAAATTGCCATATTTTGCTCTCTGTAATTACAGTCCTACTTATAGACGATAGGGGGCAACGATTTGTCGTCAATCGGGCACGTAATGTTATTAATTGAACATACTTATATATTTTTATGTCTAATTTTTGAAAATCACTTTTACATTGTTTGTTTATTCGTTTGTTAAATTAGTTTTACAATTGTATTTGCATACATTTACATACACCGTTAAACGTTTTCAAAGTTTTATTCGCCTAACAGTTTACAACACTGAAAAACAAAATTCAGTTCTAAGTGCGAATACCAAGTAGCCCTGTTATGAATATTATTCGCAGCTAAAATTGTTTTCTTGTTTCGCAACAATAATTTCGTTTTAACTAATTTATATTGAGTTCTTAATTCCTAAAGTTCTGTCAGTAAGACGCTTTTGTTGTCAAATATTTAATTAATAACCCAAGGTAAAACTTGGGTAAAAACGTAATGGAAATTTATACAGTTTTAATTAATACACGTTTACTTATCAATATTTATGACTCTTTAATAAATATTTAGAGGTGTTAAGCCGAAAATGTTTGGTTACTTTATTAATAAAGCTCAACCTTGATAAACTGCGGTATAATTCCTGGATCTAGGAAGTACGTTTCTTTATACTAGTACCAAATATTTTAGAAAAAAATAAGATAAGACCAAAATTAAGCAGACAATAAAAAATGGGAAGTAAAGAGTTTTAGAAGTTATCATATTTTTTTTTTAATTTTACATAGTGAGAGGGCTATGCTTCGGTATGAATGGGCCGGCTCAACCGGAGTGATATTATGGCCTCGCAGAAAACCGGTATGAAACAGCGTTTGCGCTGTGTTTCACATAGTGGGTGAGGATACCGGAGGCCAATACCCCAAAACTATTGCCCTCCCCACCCCCCAAGGGCCAGCAACGCACTTGTGGCGCCTCCAGTGTTGTGTGTGTCCATGGGCGGCGGTAATTGCTTACCATCAGGCGATATGTCCGCTCATTTACCCACTATTACTTAAAAAAATACTTATTCATATACTTGAATATGATTTATCTATTTTATGCACTCATGTACCTTGGCGGACGTAACGCCGATGTGCCTGGCCACCAGGGGAGTCTCTGTGGTGGTCGGGCGCATCGAGGCGCTGGGCTAGCGGGTGGCCCTGGACAAGAGGGAGGCCCTGCTCTTCCATGGGCTCCGTCACGGGCCGTCCCCCGGCGCCTCCATAGTGGTCAACTCGGTCCTCGTACCGGTTCGGACCCAGATGAAATATCTGGGCCTGATCCTCGACGGTAGGTGGCTCTTCGACGAGCACTTCCGACAGCTTGCTCCCAAGCTGGTCGACACTGTTTCCGCCCTAGGGCGACTTTTGCCCAATCTGGGTGGAGCCAGTGTCGCAACGCGAAGCTTCTTCACGGGGGTTGTCCGGTCGATGGCGCTGTACGGCGCACCAGTGTGGGTGTCGGCTTTGACCGCCCAGAATAAGGCGCGCCTCTGGCGGCCTCAGAGGGTATTGGCGGTCAGAGCCATACGCGGATACCGCACGGTGTCAACCGTGCCGACCGGCGACCGGCGGCGTGCGTCTTGGCCGGTACACCCCTGTGGGATTTAGAGGCGGAAGTGCTCGCCGAAGCTTATCGACGGGTGGCTGAATTCCTGGCGGAGAGTGGTATGCGCCCTCCGCCCGAAGAGGTACGCGAGTGGCGTGAAGCCGCCCGTCGAGCCACTATGGTTCGGTGATCGTCGCGGCTGGAGGCTCCACGTGCTGGCTTCGCCACCGTGGAGGCGCTCCAGCCGGTCATCCTCGAGTGGGCAGGGCGGCAGCACGGGACCCTTTCCTTCCGACTGACGCAGGTGATTTCCGGACACGGTTGCTTCGGGAAGTACCTGCACTCGGTCGCGCGGAGGGAATTGAGTCCCGCCTGCCACCACTGCGACTGCAGTGAGAACTCGGCCCAGCACACGCTGGCGGTGTGCCCCGCATGGGCGCCACAGCGTCGGGCCCTCACTGCAGTCATCGGAGAAGATCTCTCGCTGCCGGCCGTCGTACGCTAACTTAACGCCGATAGGCATTCTCTAACAGTCAACCTTTGGGTGGTGTAATAATCTTGTAAGGTCAAAACAAATGTATAGCAGATTTGTTTCTTTAGTTTGTGTTAAAGTAGTGACAAGCCAATCTGGCATGAAATTTGGAAGACAGATAGATGGTACGTAATAATGCAATTGGTACTTTATATGTGTATGAAAAATATTTCGTATGTTTTTATATCGCTAATTTCAAACGCTAGGTTTCTTTATTATACCCAAGGTAAGTTCATAAAAAAGGTTTTAAAATTCGCCCAACGTTGAGTGAATTTGACTGCTCCTATTCAAATCATTTAAGACACTTAAATGCTTATTAAAATTCATTTACTTTGAATAATCGTGTTTCATTTGAATACGAATACGCTAATGAATTAAAAATATATTCAGTGACGAAATGAGGTTACTTTTTCCTCAATTGTATAAGGAAATGAGAAAAAAGGAAGATGCTTTTGATTTTGGGATGATATTTGGATTTTTATATAGGATAGCGCTTTATTTTGTTGTATATAAGAGAATAGCAAAATAATAATAGATATGTGTAACTCCTGTATTTTTTATTATCCCCTCTAGTCTCCTTAGTGACCGATATATAGAGGCCTAATGATGCTATATAAAGGCCTAGAATATAGTGTGTGTATTTTAGTAGTTCTTGGTTACAGTCATCAAGCCTTTTTATTTTTTTCCTTTCGAAGCCCCCTCGCGCCTTCACCCCACCGGGGTTTGCGGCGGGGCGGTGTGTCCGAATCGAACCGACTAAAACCACATGGTGTGCCACTCTGCGCCTGAGACGGGAGCGATCCGGGAATCGCTTTCTTACGCCATCCCGGCCCCTCCCAGCGCCTGTCTGCACTGAAGCGGGCACCGTCAGCTGTTAAAAATTCTCAATATAGGCGATGTACGGCACACGCGTAACGTCGCCCCCTCGCGGCTGGCTTGTGAAGCTGATGGAGGGGAAAACCCGTCCCGCCCATCCGCGGCCACACTCAGGGCGGCATGAGACGCTGATAAGCGCGCCTCCGCCGCCCGGTTCGCAAGCGATGGATCGGGTCCGAGTGGAGGTCGTCCTCCCAGGCCTTATCTGCTGCCTCCTTCTGCGAGATGACTTCCTCGCAGAAGGAGCAAAATAAACTTGCTTAGACCCATATTTTTCATGTTAGAAATATATCAACAGTACGTTAGAAATATATCAGTTACGGTTACATTACCACTAAAGTACGTAATAACGACCAGTTTTCCTCTTAATATTGGGAACCAATTTACGTCACTCAAGATGTACACATGGCTTTTTTCCGATGATGGAGTTGATCTTACATTATTGGGATGCCAGCAAGAAATGCAAAAGTGTAGAATAATTTCAGAAATGGTCTATTTGCTTTATTTTACCTTTTGAAGGGTGTAAATATAAGTTCTCGGACTAGGTCTACTGGCGATGATTGACAAGATGAATTTTGAAGAAACATGTGTTAAGTTGATGATCAACTATTCTAGATCAAAGCGTCAAACTCACTAAAATACTTAAGTAACTGCTTTCTTTAGTATTAGCAAACACATTTTCTGAAAATATGCCCAATCCAAACTGTAATTTGCGACACATTCATCCAAGACTTTTGCTGAGTCAGTCGTATTTTCCAAATAAGTTATCCCCTCGTACACGTGGAATTCCGCACCCTCTTCTGACACGTATATTTCAGTCGTGACTCATCAGCGTATCAAAATTTTAATAAAGACGTACATGCCTGTAATAACTTTAGATGAAAACACTAACGCTTTTGGAATATCTAAGAGTATATTGATATGTTAAAGCTTATGGAGTAAATTTCAAGAAATTGAATGTAAAAGTGTATTAAGATGTAGGGATCTGAGTTCAGTATAAAACAGAGTAAAGTCAATTATGTACTGTACCTACACCTTTTTACCCGTCTACGGCGAGACCAAAAGTAAGAGTAATAGTTTTTGCTATTATATCGCTGGGAGAGATCCGGGAACCGCTTCCTTTCGCCGTCCGGACCCCTCCCAGCGCCTGCCGTCTCTAGATGTTAAATCCTCTCAATTTGGGCGACGTACGGTACACGCGTAACGTCGCCCCCTCGCGGCTGGCCTGTGAAGCGGATGGAGGGGCACACCGCCAGCGTGTGCTGGGCCGAGTCCTCACTGCAGTCGCGGTAGTGGCAGGCGGGACTCCATTCCCTCCGCGCGACCGAGTGCAGGTACTTCCCGAAGCAACCGTGCCCGGACAGCACCAGCGTCAGTCGGAAGGAAAAGGGTCCCGTGCTGCCGCCCCGCCCACTCGAGGATGACCGGCTGAAGAGCCTCCACGGTGACGAAGCCAGCACGTGGAGCCTCCAGCCGTGAAGACCAACGAGCCATCGTGGCTCGACGAGAATTACGTTGCCTAGTTCATCATAAAACCTTTTCAACGATAAAGGTTGTTTGGCTCTGCTAACGATTAAAAAATAAATGAAGTAAATTAAAAAAATCAAGAATCTCTAATCTGGTCCATTATACAAAGATTTAGTTACAAATATAATGTTAGAATTTTTTTGCGGTAGTAATACTTTTGATTAAAAATTTGGAGATAAATAGGAGATATTCTTAACATAACTGTGGCTGTGGCATGTGGTCGCTATACATCTTCTACTGCATTTACTGAGGGCAGTGCTCCGAGGAATTTTCGAACTGTTTCCTGCCTCCTCTTTCCGCCATCATCCTAATCGACAGCAGGTTTATCCTCATCACTTAGATGATTGGCAGTCCACAACTGTGCGGTTTTCTAAAAACTTTCTGCCTCGCCCAACAAATGTGTGGAATGAAATTTCGCCAGCGGTATTTCCGAACCAACACAACCTTCAAACTTTCAAGAAAAGAGCGTACTGATTCTTAAATGGCCGGCAACACACTTGTGATGCCTCTGGTGTTACGGGTGTCCACGGGCGGAGGTAATCGCTTACCATCAGGCGATGTATCTGCTCGTTTTCTCCTGTCCAATGAAAAAAAAAACACGCTTAGAGCTTGTTAATTTTCCAATCAATACATTCAACAAAACGTATTTTTTTTTACAAATCGCTTTAGCAGATTAAATAATTTGCAAGGTAAGACTAAATGTTCCTTGTCAAATTTATTGAATATTGGATGCCTATAGACGATATTAAAATCAAAAACGTATGTATATAACTGAGGTTTTAAAGTGTATGGTGCTTCTAGTTGTTTTAAAATCGCTCTTACTAGGACCCTACATCAATACCACAAGGGCTACTTCCCAATGGCATTTGTGGTTTTCGTTACCGCTCGACCAATTTGTCCGAACTGCGGCTGCAGCAACCGCGGTTTTGTGCCTGTTCCGAATATTGAAAACTTAATCATTAACGCTCCCTTATGCTACAATTGTTCACTGTTTTATGTTAGTTTTGGGACCGACCATTAGTAGTTTGATTGGAAACTCCCAACTTTAAATTGTTATACGTAGAACTAGTTTTTGTTTACCTGGGGCGTTTTCTGAGTGAAGGAGAATTATGCTTGGCTACAGATCGTAGATCATAAACTGACATGTTATATTATTGTATAAATGTTATATTATTGTGTAAAACTGTTATTATTACAAAAGTAAAATTGAATAGACTGTGTCGTTCGGGCCATTATTATGAATCTGTGGCGACTACCACATACAACGCAACAACTGAAACACGCTACAGCGGCGATCTACCGAAGATAAGTCAAACTACGGAGTACCTAAGGCAACTAAGAAACTACCAATCCCGAATCTAGCAATAGGAGTTCTCGCGCCAATTAGCGTATATACAACTTCACAACATCAACCCTTGGGCAGTGGCCTGCCAGGCATGATCACCTCGCCTGGTCGAAGGATCCCTTTGTGTAGGATGGACATGACACTCGTCCCTCCATAAATCTATTGACATCTTATTCATTTAAATCGGTTCAAAAGATTAGGTTACCCAATTATGTTGTATATTAACACAAACATACATTGTCTGCAAAAAAAATCAAAAGATTGTTTCAATAGCAGTCCAATGTCTATAACGATCTCAGGAATGAACGGCAATAACGATGGGATTTTTTTTTATGATATAGGCGGCAAACGAGCAGATGTATCGCCTGATGGTAAGCGACAAGTGCCGGCCTTTTAAGAAGGAGTACGCTCTTTTCTTGAAGGTCGTATTGATCCGAGAATACCGCAGGCGTCAGTTCTTTCCACAGTTCTGTTGTGCGATGAATCATCTAAAGGGCGCCCTTTGTTCGCGAACGGTTATCGAGGTCTTGGCTCGAGGTGGATCACTGTGTTCCTCAATTTCTTACATGCCACGGTAACTTAAAAAACACACTCATTTAAATTAGTCGATTCACACTGTGTCAATGCTTAACTCCTGATTCTAGCTGTGAACAATCGGCTCATCATGTCCTCTGGAATGTAGTCTTTGGAGCAATGAACGTAACATTATGTATACTATGGAGACTTGTGTCAAATGCGGTGAATTTCAGTGCGTTTAGGCGATTCTGCCATCCATACTATAGAAATAAAATATAGCTCACTTAGGACTCATAATATTTTATCCGTGGTGCTACCCGATTTGAAAAGGTGCCAGCCTACTTTGCCTTTGACTTCGTTTTGTCTCCCGCTTTGCTAAGTGTGGACATATTATATTTCCAACTCCTCCGGTTTTTCTTCTGATTAATTTCGTTGCGGGTTCCAAGACAGCTTCATTTTTCCTGGGACTTTCCAAGTGTCATAACTCGGTGTGTTCGTGGGTCACTGCTATTGATCCTGGTGTACTGGAGTTACAGTGGGTCTGCGAGCGGGATTAGTACCACAAGAAAAAAAAGACTGCAAAAACTATTACCCTTACTTTTGGTCTCGCCGTAGACGGGTGAAAAGGTTTAGGTACAGTACATAATCGACTGTACTTGTCGCAGAGTGGCACACCGCGTGGTTTTAGTCGGTTCAATTCCGACAAACCGCCCCGCCGCAAACCCCGGTGGGGTGAAGGACCGAGGGGGTTTCCACGGGTAAAAAAAGGCAACGTAATTCTACTTAAAATTTAGATTCTAATGAGTAAGAAATAAGTAACAATTTTAGTAATATTTCATGTACTTTAAGAACTTCTTAAAAATTGGGATAAGATATTACAATAACAATGGATAGCAAAGAAAAAAAATAAAACTTCGGATAAAATTATATAGATTATGTTACCCGGGCCAATAATCGGAATCTATTGCCAACTCATTTATTATTATCCATTCAGTAGTTTAGACACTAAAGAACAAACGTACGTAGCCGGTATAGTAGGGTAAAAAAATATTTTAGGGTAAATTACATTTGTTTTTAAAATTCAGTTAGTAGTAAACTAAAAAACAAACTGCATTTTTCCGTTGACACCGCGTCGACGGACAATGATGACGGACAACTTGCAATTTCAAATTATGATTAAATGTAGAAAAAAATATCAGACCTTAACCAAAAAGGCCCGAGTCACTTTTAACTTTTTTTTACCGAAGTTCAAAACAATAGTTACCTAAAATTGTTACCCTACATATAAATTATTCCGTATAGCTAACAATGCCAGTCTGTCAGTCAAGTCGGCCATATTGCGGCCATGGAGCCGCATCGTTGGCCGCACAGCACCAAGCAGTTACATACATCAGCTATTTCTACATGAAGTCGACTTGATTTACGATATTACATACTGATTTATGCTTTGTTTCTGCTTATGTTTTACAAATAGTTTGGTCATTGTAATATGATTTTGTGTATCAAAACTACTTTTTTGTGCTTTTGAAATAACACTTACGATTTTCCTGTCTATGTAAATGGTAATAGATTACTGCCTCATTGGTCTAACGGTTGACATATGCGACTGCCAGTAAGACGTCTCGGGTTCGATTTCGATTTTAGAAATACTTAATAACAGCTCGGAGTTTGGAAGTTGGGGTCTGAATTCCCGTGCCTCAGCGAGAACGTAAAGCTGTCGGTCCTGCGCCTGATCGCTCCCCGGTCATGTCGGTTGACCGTCCTATTGGATTATGAGAGAGAGGGAACAGAGAGTGCACCTGTGTTTGTGCACTAACTAGTGCACTATAATATCTCCTGCGTAGATGGCTGGTCTCCGTTGAGAATGGGCGCCGTGGCCGAAATCGGCTAAGAGAACATCAATAGATTACTATTAAATCTTCAAAGTATTTGATCTTAAGGTACAATTTCCATTTTATGGTAGGTAAAGAGAGCTCGAGAACAATTTAAGTTACTACCAGCGCCTACAACTACAAATCAAGGGAGACAAGGGCGTTGAAGCCTTTTGAGCAAAAATTACGGGCATGTCTCTTCTTTTTTGACGTGTGGACGGTGGTCCAGGGTTTGCGGCGGGATGGTGTGTCAGAATCGGACCGACTTATACCACCCAGCGCGCCAGCCCGATCTAGTACAGACAGTAACCCTCTACCAATAATCTGCTTTTAAGGTGACTCGCAGCTGGCCCCTGTCGCAGATGGAGAAAAAAACTCGTTCCGTCCATCCATTTGCGGTAAATTTCTTTACCCGTCTGTCTGTCACTGGCAGATAGCTGATGATATAAAGTAAATTGGGTTACTTTTATTTAAGATTAGCTTCACACCGTGGTGTGGTCGCGTTTATTACATAGGTATAATAACAACCGCGGGTAGAATAACGGGGCGTTGCTAGTTGCTAGGGTAGGCTATAAAATTTATAATATTTGGATATAATAAACATTTGTGTATTCGTTAAAACTCAAAACTATACAAACATAAAACAAATACATTACGATACCATCTTCTCAAGTTTGTACATTACGTTATTTTTATATTTAAAGCGTTTTTCAATACGAATACATACGAATAAAGGTTTTAAGTGCCTCACTCCATTATCACAACTAAGTGCTTAGCGACTAACATAACACATAGAGCCATGGCTTCTATATAATAACAATACTAAAATGAAACCAGCATGAACAAAGCTAACAAGGCAATATTCTACTGAATCGCACTCACAGCAGGCTACCACAAAGGGAACGTTTGAGCTTGACATTGAGGTGACCGCATGACTGTGGGTTGACGCATTTTCCGGCAATAGTTTTCGGTTTATTCTCCACATTTATTTGTAGAAATCTAGTAACAATGTATATGTGTGTAGAAACTGACCCGGAAAACGTTGTTCTGCTATATAAGTTATCAAAGTAAGAGATGGGGACAGGAAGGTTAAAATACTTTACGATCCACTCTCATACCTACCAAAACAAAAAAATCCGCGAGAAGTTGTAACTACAAACACCGTGACACGAGATCCTTATATTTTTTTATGGAATAGGAGGCAAACGAGCAGACATTTGTGGTATTGATGTTGATGGTAAGCGATTACCGCCGCCCATGGACACCCGCAACACCAGAGGCGTCACAAGTGCGTTGCTGACCTTAGGGGATGGAGAGGGAGACGAGATAAGGGTTGGATTATGGGTCTACGGTATCCTCACTCACTCAGTGAAACACAGCGCAGGTGCTGTTTCACATCTGTTTTTTGTGAGGCCGTGGTATCACTCCGGTCAACCTGGTCCATGCACGCCGAAGCGTGACTCTCCCACGGATAAAAGAGATTTAGACAATATACGAAAAGACTCGATACAGCGAAGCTAAGAAAGGGAGAAAATGAAACAATTGTAGTATTAGTGGATGAAGATTTCTTTGGAACTGCTAGGTTTTATATTAAAATAATTTATAGTCAAACAATTATCTCTCCATATGTATGCAAATTTGAAGTTACTTTGTGCATGTTAAATGCAAGTTAGCAAGTTCTGAACTGATTGAATTTAAATTCTGCCAAGTTAAACAACATGTTTAATACATGGTTTTCCTTTTTTTTACTAATATAATATAAAAAAGTGTGAGATAAGGCTATATATATAAATAAATAAGTTGGTTTATATACGTCTGAAAACACGAAAATTTATGTATCCATTGAGCTAAAATGTTGACACAATTCAGAAAACATTTTAGCGGTAGTTTAATTAACTTTTTGCAAGTATAGTATGCGAAACGGCGGGGTGCAGCTAGTGATTATAAAATAATTTGTAGCTTCTGAGAGACCCAACGCTACGGTATGGTCAAAAGCAGCACAAAAAATTATTTCTAACAATTCTTCAGAACATGCATCATTAAGCTAGACGATTGAACACATACGGATTGGTATTTATTTTATATTATTTATATTCGACAATACCTCGTAAGCCTCCTGCTGCAGCATTATAGCTAACGTTTACACGATGTTGTACAAACCACGAAGGCATATATTAAGTTGGACCATCGCCAGAGCAAGCCGGCCTCGTGTGCGGTTAGTTGGACTCAATTTATTGTTTTCCTTCAGGTGGCTTGGTCTGCTAATATACTCGGTTTAAAAAATCCTGCTAGATCGTTTATTGTTCTCCATATATCAGCTGTATTACATTTTAGAATGGGATCTTTTGAACTCAATATATTCAACAGCAAACTACATTTTAAGAAGTTGTAGAGGAACGGGCACATGTCCCTGCAACATAAAGAAAGGATCCTCCAACCAGGCGATGTGATCACGCCTGGCGAGTCACTGTCAAACGGTTGATGTAGTGATGTTGTATATATGATAATCGGTACGAGAACTTCTATCGCGCGATTCAGGATTGGTAGTTTCTTCATTTCCTTCGTACTTCCTCCGTACGTCGTACTTCGTAGTTCGACGTATCTTCGGTAGATGGCACTGTAGTGTTTTTTCTTGTTTTACATTGTATGTGGAAGTCGCCACAAAGTAAAGGGAAGATCGAGCGACATAAGATTATTAAGTTATACTGATTCGAGTAAAAGATTTCAATGCGCGATTAAAATGTGAAGAATGTGGGTAGTTATCAGTAGAAGTTAATCTTGTGGTTGCAGATTAATAATACCGAGTGTGTGAGAGTCATCCTGTGAGTGACATAAGAAGCGTCTGAGGGAGTAAACTACATAAGACAACGGCGCTGCAAAGAGAAAAAAACTTGACAAAGACTATATACAAAGTCGTCTGACCAACGTGGTAAATTTATCATTGGGTTATAGTAGACCATACGTTGCCTGTTATATTCGATAGCACATTTTTTTGCCTATTTAAACTTATTGTTCGGTATTTATTGAGGATAGGAGTAATACAAATCAGTAGGCGGTTCGCTCTGCTGCGTTTAAGGCGCGTTATTAGTTGAAAACTTCTCGGTGTATAAATTAGTTGAGAATCAGTATTAGGAGTCGGTCGGTTGCAGTTCGTCGGTTAGCGAGTCGAGTTTTACGCCTGAAACTCACATCGCTCAGCTGAGCTGTTCGCGTCTCTTATAATGTTTAAGTATTCGTGTCGTGATATTCGCGTGTTCTGTTCTCGTTTCTGCTGTAAGCGTCCGGTATTGAATTTGATATCGTAAATATTGGGCAAGAAATCTGCTATACAAATGCTCGTTTGCCGCCAATACCATAATCAAAGAATGCTGCTGCGGGTACATACAACTGTATGACGTTCTGATAGCAGGCGTGGTTCCACGAACCCGGGATAACTAGGGTATCTAACACTTATGCATTGCGACCGTAGTATATTATACGTTTTAATATATTTGCTAAAGCTGTCCCGCTATGTGTATTTATGTTCAATAACTAAGAGCTCGATAATCCTCGAGCTAAACCCTCTATTCAGGAGTGAGATACCCTTTAATTAAGATGGTAATATTAATGAGATACCGCCTCATATTGTTACCAGTCGACTTATGTATGTGCCCTGACTATGAACTTAAATATACAAGACTACAGACAGTAATCCTACGATTATCTTAGTTAAATAATCATCTCATTAACTTGTACACAGACTATATGACTACTATTGAGCTTTTCTGCAATGACTTTATGTCAAGGTTACAGAAATTTTATTTTCAAGTTTTTTGGCTACATACAACTTTGTCTGGGTCTCTGTTCAATCACGCTCGCCTCCTATTGATCTAAGCGTTAAAATATCCTATATGAGGCCAACAAAACTGATATTAAAAAAACTTTAACATCGGTCAGATAGTTTCGGAGTTACTTGTCAAGAACAACGTGACCCGAGAATATATTTGTTATAGATTTATTTAAAAGTTGCATTATTTAACATGGATGATAATGACACTTACTAGTCCACTTCGTTGAGCGTCTATTTATGTGTTAAGAACCCTTTTCTCAGAAACTAGTTGAAATGCGAGAAAATACAATGTTCATCCTATTTGTAGACAAAAAGAAGCTAAATACGTACTTCAATGCCTTCTGATGAAGACATAGCTAACTATGTACGATATAATTACGAGCTACTACTATCCTACATCACGCACTGAATTTTTTTTTGTAATTGGTGGCAAACGAGCAGGCTTGTCACCTGGCGGTAAGCGATTACTGCCGCCCAAGGATTAACGCAATACCAGAGGCGTCATAAGTGCCTTTGCCGGCTTTTGGAGGATAGGTACACTTACATTGCAGGGATGGGTAACATCTCGCAAGCGTTATTTCACACCGGTGTTCTATGAGGCCTTGGCTGTATCAATCCGGTCGAGCCGGCCTATTCATGCCGAAGCGTGGCTCTCCCACGGCTATTACTTTAATGTTATAGGATGTTTGTGGTCCATATATACAGAGGGAAATTTAAAAAAATATTTTTAAGGTTATTATGATTGAGTAGAGTCAATAGAGTTTATGGAGAGGACGAAATAAACGGATTCATGTAAACGTATTATCTAACAGCAGTGTTACGTTTGTTAAGTAATTGATTAACATCAGGCGAAGTGTTAGAAAGAGAAAATATTAATAATTTAACATTGAGACATTTTTAACGATTAGTTTAAAGGAACGTAGCATTCTGTAACAGATAATGGTTGATAACAGTCCAGGTTGTAGCAAGTACCACTGTGTATAACCATGACCACATTCGTTAGTTAAAGTCCTTTTAAATATAATATTAAACCATACAACGATAACAAATACATCGCTCACTTTTTCAGCGATAAATGGAGGTATTGTGAATTTTAAACATAATTCTAAATCCGTTTATGTTCGTTGTTTTCAAATTCATTGTATAATATAACTTACATTGCGTGTATTCAACAGAATATCCATTTAATATTCATTGAATGTGTGTTTCAAAACACTCCATCGGCTTTCATAATATGTATATTGTGGTTAGATTGACACTGAAATACAATGGGTCATCATGATGTTTCCACATGTTGCAAAATACTTTCTGCTTATTATATTCACACTCAACACAATCTCTGGCAACTAATCAACACTAATATTATAAAATTAAAAGTTACGCTGTCTATCTCTTATGCTTTTACGTCTTAATCGCTGAATTTCAATAAAGAGATAGATTGGACTTTGAAGAAGTACTTAGTCTACTTTCTGCCAAGATAACCGTCACACATGCGAGCCACTAATATTAAATAATATTTGTACTTCAAAATCCCAGAGTTCACAAACGAGAGACAAACTTGACACATTTCGAAGCATATTGTCAATCATTTACAACGCCTGTCCAATTTGTTATAGCAATAATCAGTCACACGCCAAGCTATTTGCAATAAAACTTTGATATTGCAATAAAATATGGAGCAATGGATTTATCCAAATAACTCTTTATGTTTCTTGTAAAAGTGTCGTGTCTTTTATATTGACAGTTGTAATAAATTATTCACGCGATATGACAGAAGCGTATATTTGCGGTAGCAATAGTGGTACTAAAAGCGATGAAAGAACTGTTTTGATTGATAAGTCGCTGTTTTATTCGTAATTTATGCTGTATTATTATGTAAAATTCTTTTCGCTATAATAACGTTGTGATATAAGCGGTCATGTCGCCTTTTTCTATGTTTGTTGTGGGTTCAAACCCCTAAACACTTTGTGTGGTCCACAAATTAATGATCAATCTGAGTGTCAGTTTCATTTATGTTTGTAGAATTTTATGGGACACAGAAATATTCCAAACTCACGCTAATATTCTTCTTAATATTAACAAAATTTTACACATGACAATAAATTAAACACTTGTCAAACTGTTAAGCTTGTCGGTGAGACCCTTATTTATTTATATAAACTTCTCTCATTACTTTACTACATTATAAAATGTCTAATTTTTCACACATCACTAACTCCGATTCTCTCTGACCAAAGAGTCCTTAGTTTTATATTCAGTTTAGGTAACCGTCGCATTAGGCTGATTTCATTAAAAAATACCTAGAACTACATATGAAAAGATTATTTCAACATAATAATTCAAACTTTCCAACTCTTGTTCGTAATGCCTGATTTATCTATTTAAAAAAAAAACTAATAAAAATGAGGTAAAATACAGTGGTGAAAAAAACTCACTACCAGCGCATGTGTTTCCCTCCCAATATGATACCGGATCCTTTAANTCCTTTAAGCGGGGCGTGAACAAGCATCTCACAAAGCCACACTTTGGCGAGTTTAGTATAAAAAAAAAGAAATCACTTAAATAAAAATATTCTTTAAGAACAAGATTCTGTATTATTCTTATTACTATTTTATGTGTTACAATTTCTACAAATTCCTATGCATCTACCCTGACATAAACAGGTTAGGTTGGTCTGCATAGTGAAATCTTCATAGATATTTCTTATCAAACCACCTGGAAAGTAACAGCCCGTGAATCGGGATTCCGCCATATTTATTACAGTTCAACATAATATATACAGACATTTGACACGAACAAATGCAATGACTGCTGTGTTGTGTAGTCTGAAGTTCTATTCACTGGTCGAATCAAATATTTGTATGAGCTGCAAATATTTGTTTTGGAGTTTGGGTGTTACGGGAAGGACGGCTTGATTGATGTATTAGGAAATGGTTACTGATCCATGGAGTGACCTAGCGAGGATTGCTTACCTTTGCAACATATTAACCTATTACGTCACTACTTAGTAACTAAACTTTGTGTATATGTTTTGATTTGTTGATCACATTTAAAAAAAGCAAAATTAAAGAAAAAACTGGTTTAAGTGGTCGCCACGCCGCTCTCATGAAAAACAATTTCTGCCTTTGGAATATGTTCTGTGTTGCTAGGGACTTTAAACATATTTGGAACGGATACAAAGAACATCCAGACTCAGAACAAGAATTTTAGATCACATATAATATCAGGATGTCCACAAACCGTTTCACATTTAAAAAGAAGGTGCATGAGCTCCTTCTTAACGAAATGGCAGAAACTACTAACCTAACGATAATTGGTATACATTCAAGTTTTATTAGTGTACTAATATAGTTGTGTGTATGTATATTTATATATGTATATATTTGTGTTTGTATCTAAGACATAGGTATCCTATATGTGTTTATAAATGTTTAAGTATTTCTTTCATTATTTTGTGTACTCTTTGCAGTTAGTTTCATACGGAAACCTCTGTGCACCACCTACCTTACAAGATTTCTACACCACCCTAAGGTTGACTGGAAGAGAATGCCTTGGTCATTAAGTCCGCCATTGTACAAAAGTGCATAAAGTTTTAAATAAATAAATAAATAAATAAATTTTTTCCCATGTGAACCCACAAAAGTCTATGCAGTAGAAAACAGTATGGTGATCGCCTAAACCAATACGTCATACCCGTAGTCAAATATAATAATTACGGTAATCAGCTATTTTTTAAGTGCTTTTCTAGGCCGCTATGGTGTGGGTCACCATGTTGCATTGTCTGGATTCGCAATGAGTATATTAACCACCACTCTTGGATTCTGCTTATGATTTCCATCAGGCAGATTAAATGGATTTGGCAAGGCCATACAAACGAACGAAAAATACAAGAACGGTTTGGATATAGAGAAAATTCATGTAAGTCGTCGTTGTTTTCATTTATGATCAAACAATTAATTTGACTGCACGGATGGCGCAGTGGTTTAAGCGGTTGCCACGCCGCTTTCTACTGCACTGAGGGTTGTGTGTTCAAACCATACATGGGACAACACTTTGTATGATATTCACAAATAGTTTTGAATCTGGGTGTTATTTGTGTCTGTTTCACGTGTGTTTGTAGAGTTCCCCGCGACATAAAATGTTTCTTCCTAATGCGTTAGCTGTCTTGTAAAAAAACCAAAAATATTGTTGAAATATTCTAAAATAACAACACTTGTCTCTAGTTTTCTCTTGAATCGTTAGTCGTCTGGACTGTGTTTTTATTCTATGCAAGTTAACCTTCCTTCAAAAGTTGCCATTAGAATTGCATCTGAGCTGCATACAATTATACCTGTCTATTAGCTAGCGACCCCATTCTTGTATTTCGTGATCTACGGAGGTCGGTGAGCGGTGCAACTCAAGGACGGTCCCACCACAACCCATTATTATCCACCATTCGACAATTAAGGTACGCCATTTTAATACGTTTCCATGTTTATTTCATGCTTGGTTGTTGATGAGTCACAATGGATATTTGTTTTTACGTTTATTTTTAATAATGGTACTAGTAATATAATAAATATTTCGGATATCTCACACAACATTATCTGGTCCGAAACTAAGCGGAGCTTGTATTATGGGTACTAGACAACTGATACAAATACATAAATACTTTATTTTTGTAAATACACACCTATAGATATAGATAGATAGATAGAAAACCACCAAACTCCGAAACAAATATTTGCAGATCATACAAACATTTGGTACGACCCAGGATTTGAACCCGAGACCTCACGGACAGCAGTCGCGTACGCTACCATTGCGCCACAGAGGCAGTCATATATTCAAACAATGAATTATATTTATCCTCAATATATCGACATTTATTTTTCAAAAGACGAATCCCGAACTAGAAATAAACATTCTGTAGTGCGGGGAACTTTACAAAGATTTATGAATCGGTCACAAAGAACACTCAGACTCAAAAAACAATTTTGGGGATCTCAATAGTGTTGTCTCATGTCGGATTTGAACCCACAACACTTGGCGTAGTAGGAAGCGGCGTGGAGACCGTATAAATCACTAGACCAACCGTGTTTTCGATATAAGTGTTTATCAACAGTCTGGTTAAAATAATATAGGAAGAAGTCGTATGTGAACTTTGTAATTCCCTAGGTTATTCTAATGTTTAGTTTCGAATGCGGGAGGACCTATCTACCTCCTCCACCTTTAAGCCTGGGGGAGGTGGATGAGTCCTCCTACCTCATAGGTCTATTGAGTTCCAGATGTAAGTAGATGACACATACCGTATTATGACCATTCTGCACGTTTGTAACTTATTACACAAAAATAACAGATCTTTAAAGTATTGAATAGTATCTATTCAAATAAATAAAATTGGAGTACCTGTTTGTAATTTGAAATTTCGTTTACTCAATATATTCGGTACTACTTTAAAAAATCTGTGCGTCTGTTTGCCTGTTTATTCCGGCTAATATCAGTACCTCAAAAGGAAAAAAACGGACCCATAAAGGATCAGTTTCATGTCCGTTGTCAAGACCCTTTTTCTCAGAAACGCGAAGAGGTATCAAGCTGAAATTCATATCAAACACTCAGCTCTACTATCCCATGGAGCTGTGTCAAAATAAAACTTCTAAGCCAACGTAGTATTGAAACACGTATATGGCTTTATCACACGATGCGGAGCCCAGTGTGATAAGTGATAATAGTATCACATGAGTGTTTTAATACCTAATTATGAACAGTTGCATAGTAGACTTTATCTACATCCATGATATGAATCCTCTATAAAAAGTTCTGAAACCATAGAGTGGTGTACAGTGTTGTAAGAATTTTATGTAAATTCATGGAGAGTTTAACGTGAATTCGATTGACAGTACTTTTTTTTTAAAATACAGCGCTGTTTTATTAAGAAGGCGCCTGCCTAACAATGTTCTTTTTTGAAAAAGGAGTTGCATTATAGAATTTATTTCAACATTATAACAATGGCACGGAAGATATTATGGTTAGTATGACATAGAATGTTTTAATATTTACAATAAGCTAGCTGTTTCAGAAACTTTATAGCATGGGTGTAGATAGATAAAATAAAATTTTATAATAACAGTGCAGAGGTTGTTTGGAACAGATCGCCATGAGCGATATGAACGCTTATTGTAATACCTAATGTTGATATTCTTATTTCTCTGTACAAATTTATACTGTAGTTGTGTGCAATGAAATTGTTTAAATAAATAAATAAAAGAATATAATCTGATTGCTTATAATTAAATGTCAAATTTATCAAACTGTTTCGAAAATATTATTTCAATGATCCATTAAGAAGATTGCTATGTGTCTGTAATAATTACTGGCCCTGACTCTACACCGTTAAAGACTATTTATACGAAAACTATGCCAATTGATTAAATTGATTAGTTTGTATAATTATAATTACACAAACTACGTTACTACTGCGTTAACATGGTTGCCGTACTCTCCTTGTCAGTCGTGTATTTATGTCACTAAGGGCCAAAGCATAGAAGTTATTTTTAGCATCGGCGATAGGCGATTTTGCGACTGCATCGATGCTACATCGCTTTTTAGCGACTCTTTGCGTTCGATCGCGGCTTAAAAATCTCGCCTCCATGCTACATCGCGATTTAGGTCGCCATATTTAGCTTCTAAAAAGCGACTAGTCGCCGATCGTCGATGGTAAAAGAAGCTAGTGTGCTTTGGTCCTAAAGGTAGAACCACACTAGATTACATATTGTACTGCTTAAAACTGTAATCGTAATTCATGTTAGTAGAGACATTTGTAAAATTTTTGAGGTTCCAAAATGTAACCCCCTTTATTCGACGCCTCGTACACCCGAACTAGCACGAAAACAACTAGAGTTTAAAATTAAATGTCTTTTCTGTTGTAGGGTTCCGTACCCAAAGGTTAAACTAAGACTTCACTTTCCGTCTGTCCGTTTGTCTGTCGCCAGGCTGTATCTCATGGACTGTTATAGTTAGACAGTTGAAATTTTCAGAGAGGATGTATTTCTGTTGCCGCTGTAACAAAAAATACTAAAAAATAAAATAAAATAAATATTCAAGGGGACTCCCATAGAACAAACATAATTTGTTTGCTCGTTTTTGCTCGAAATTGATAACGGCAGAAGATGCCCGCCCGCAGATATTTTTTCAAATAGGCAATTCCCATGTCACTGGGAACTTTACAAACATGCATAAATATAACAGGCTAGGTAGAGTAGGTAGTGATTTGCGCAATACGGCTGGCAGGAGCGGGATGTGAGAAGCCGGGGATCGAACACGTCACCTACGTTACTGTTACTGTTACCAGTAGTATACTGCGGTAGGCTAATGATGATGATAAAACGGTGACTAAGAATACCTAGACTCAGAACAACAGTTTGTGAATCACACACCCACAACACTCAGCGCAATAAAAAGCTGCGAGTTGACCGCTTACGCCATTGTTGGCGCCATTATTTATTTATTTTCTTATGTAAATACTAATGTGTGTCTGTATTAAACTTCATTAATATTATTATTATTACGTAAAAACCAATAATTTTTTTTTCCCTTAACTCTCTGTTTCCTATGCACCTGCCTTTTCCCTTACTGAACCAACTCAAGGTTGACTGGTTGGTAATGCCATATGGCATCAGCTCGTATAATTGTAATGCAGGAATTAAAAGCATCTAAAAAAAATGTATGTTAAAATTTCAAAAAAATCAAGTATCAAAACTGTATACATATCAAGTATCAAAACGTACAGTCATCTTAAATGACATTCAATGTTTACACATTATTTATAAAAAAAACTGATTGCATGGATGTGATTTGTTTAGTGGCATAGACCACCCTGTATGGGCAACAGTTTGTGTGACAATGTTTAGTGTAAAGTCCCCTGCAATTCAGGACCATTGCTGATGCGGGCTTTTTCTCTAAAAGCATGACTAAACACGTCACAGTATGGACTAGAGCTATAAGATTTTATATTCATTTATTTTATCAATAACTAGCAGCTCGCTCCGGCTTCGCATGGGTAAAATTTGATGTTAACCCAAAAATTAGTTATATTGAATTTAAACACGCTCATAGCAAACTTTTCATACGGGTCTCTTGTTGTCTATAAAATGATATGTAAAATTTAATTTGCCGCTAGCGACATATAAATTAGAACTTCTCAAGAGTGTGAGAAATACCGGTAATAATAGTGCTACAAATATCATAAGATTGTATGAAAAATGTACTAAATACAAAATTGTGACGTCAGGGAAGTAATAATTATAATTTTCGACATGTCTTGTAATATTCGGTTTGATGATGGAGACATCGGTATTTATGTACCGGTATCTATGTCGGTTTTCTGTGAGGCCGTGGTATCAGTCCGGTCGAGCGGGACCATTCATGGCGAAGTTTGGTTCTCTCAAATAATAACTAATTCGTAACTCCATTCTATACGAAGCCTGAGACGCACTTGGTCAGTTTTTATTATTAAGTCATCTTGAGTCTATTTTAGTCTCCTGCATAAAATAGGCATCTCACATTACACGCCACTCTGATATATTCTGAGTTTCTCTAACTAACTCTTAATTCGGCAAAATTAATAAATATATCGGACATCTAAACACAACGCCATCTAGTCTCAAGCTAAGCAGAGCTTGTGTTATGGGTACTAGACAACTAATATAAATACTTATATATTTTTTGTAAAAACATCCATAATATACATAGAAAACATCCAAACTCCGAAACAAATATTTGCTGATCATACAATCATTTGGTCCGACCATGTAATCGAACCCGAGACCTCAAGCACAGCAGTCACACACGCTACTAATACGCCACTAAGGCAGTTAATTAAGTNGCAAATGTCTAGTAGTATACTGCGGTAAGCTAATGATGATTATAAAACGGTGACTAAGAATACCTAGACTCAGAACAACAGTTTGTGAATCACACACCCACAACACTCAGCGCACACTTACGCCATTGTTGGCGCCATTATTTATTTTATGTGTGTCTGTATTAAGCTTCATTAATATTATTATTATTACGTATAAACCGATAATTTTTTTTTCCATTAACTCTCTGTTTCCTATGCACCTGCCTTTTCCCTTACTGAACCAACGCAAGGTTGACTGGTTGGTAATGCCATATGGCATCAGCTCGTATAATTGTAATGCAGGAAGTAAAACATCTAAAAAAATGTATGTTAAAATTTCAAAAAAATCAAGTATCAAAACTGTATACATATCAAGTATCAAAACATACAGTCATCTTAAATGACATTCAATGTTTACACATTATTTATAAAAAAAACTGATTGCATGGATGTTAGCATAGTGATTTGTTTAGTGGCATAGGCCACCCCGTATGGGCAACAGTTTGTGTGACAATGTTTAGTGTAAAGTCCCCTGCAATTCAGGACCATTGCTGATGCGGGCTTTTTCTCTAAAAGCATGACTAAACACGTCACAGTATGGACTAGAGCTATAAGATTTTATATTCATTTATTTTATCAATAACTAGCAGCTCGCTCCGGCTTCGCACGGGTAAAATTTGATGTTAACCCAAAAATTAAATATTATGAATTTAAACACGCTCATAGCAAACTTTTCATACGGGTCTCTTGTTGTCTATAAAATGATATGTAAAATTTAATTTGTCGCTAGCGACATATAAATTGGAACTTCTCAAGAGTGTGAGAAATACCGGTAATAATAGTGCTACAAATATCATAAGTTTATATGAAAAATGTACTAAATACAAAATTGTGACGTCAGTGAAGTAATAATTATAATTTTCGAGATGTCTTGTAATATTCGGTTTGATGATGGAGACATCGGTATTTATATACCGGTATCTATGTCGGTTTTCTGTGAGGCCGTGGTATCAGTCCGGTCGAGCGGGACCATTCATGGCGAAGTTTGGTTCTCTCAAATAATAACTAATTCGTAACTCCATTCTATACGAGGCCTGAGACGCACTTAGTCAGTTTTTATTATTAAGTCATCTTGAGTCTATTTTAGTCTCCTGCATAAAATAGGCATCTCACATTACACGCCACTCTGATATATTCTGAGTTTCTCTAACTAACTCTTCATTCGGCAAAATTAATAAATATATCGGACATCTAAACACAACGCCATCTAGTCTCAAGCTAAGCAGAGCTTGTGTTATGGGTACTAGACAACTAATATAAATACTTATATATTTTTTGTAAAAACATCCATAATATACATAGAAAACATCCAAACTCCGAAACAAATATTTGCTGATCAGACAATCATTTGGTCCGACCCTGTAATCGAACCCGAGACCTCAAGCACAGCAGTCACACACGCTACTAATACGCCACTAAGGCAGTTAATTAAGTTATAGAGAGTGTATTAGCTAAAAAGGTTCGGGGTTCTGCATGTGTCCGTTGATTTCATTTGTTATTTGTGTCTACCTGATGAAAACTCTTTATTTGCACACCGTCCCGAAGTTAATTTACAAGTAATTTAGCATTTCAAATTCGTTGTCGCTATAAGAAAGTCAAAAGGGTTTTTTTGTTGTTTACGTATTTTTTTATGTAGGTATGTAAATCAATTAAATTCATCGTCATAAAAAGCAATAACACCATACTTTTCCTAGCCCATTCTTAATTATATAAAGGTTCGGTGCAATGTATTCCACTTAACTTCATTCAGAAGATACCACTGTTCGTTTGTGCCTTAGACTACAAAAACTTACAACCGTTAAAGCTCCTCAAAGCGACTAGTTAAGTTTTATCTGGTGGTCTTAGAGCCGGTGAAGTTCGACTTACATTCATCTAATCACCAGATGATGGAAACCTTTACCATTAGATATATAATAAATAACCTTTATTTTGATACCAATTTCGATTAGTCACTAGCTCGCTGTATTTACATAAATTAATTTACCTATTTGTACTTGTTGCCAGGATCATCAATCATCAACAATCCTTAATGTCCCACTGCTGGGGTCGGGTCTCCTCTCAGGAGAGGGTTAAGGCCATACGTCCCCACGCTGGCCAAGTGCGGATTGGAGACTTCCAAGAACGTTATGGCTACGTTTCTTGCTATTGGATGTTTTAAAGCCGCCCGTAGGCCTCCAACTAAGCTTCACGACTGTTATCGTATGATAACGACCAGCACCGACTACTTAACATGACCTCCAAATCACGGAGAAGCTCATGGTAATATACTATCAGTGGTCACCCATCCAGGTACTGACCGCGCCGTTGTAAACACCGAGTGCAACTGGGCTATGAGCGCCTCAGTTACCAGGATGGTATATAGAAATATGTAAGCAAGCCTACTTGGGCATATTCTCTACATAAAAACTTAACATTTGGGACTAAATTTAGTTGGTTATTTATCACTAGAGTGAAAATAATGAAAAATTTGTGTAAAAAATTAATTAATTTTGTAAATAGTTATGACTGCTTTTCGTAAGCCAAGCCATCACATATGTGTTCATATTAATTAATACAATTTAAAAAAAACTTTGATCTGGTTATCATACGGGTGTAAGTCGACCTTAATCGGTGTTAATAAAAGTTCTCCTCAAATTATAATCATAATAAGCGACCTTACAATCAGTAAACATACATCTGATTCCCAGAACACTTAGGCATACTATCTACCGAGAAAGTACTGCTTATTTAATAGATGATATAAGACACAAACATCCAAAGTACCTAAGTCAATGTTGTGCTCATTTTACAATCTAAGTAAGGGAAATGTTAAATAAACAGGCACTTTTCTGGATATATACCAGGGAATACCACAGTTGTAGACGCTGATGACTAAGGCAAGTACTAAAATCACGTTGCTAACTGGGAAAATGCTCTACAAACACAGTGTGTAAGAGCAGGACAGACTAAGTTTTCCAGCTACGCCGTGCTTACAGAGCTGGTTTGTTTTTCGGCAGCTCGGTTCAGTATTGGCCGCGCCACCGTCTGATGCTGAGGTGTATTGCGAGCAATCAGCTTACGATAACTCGTTGCAACCATAATAACATTAACATAACATCTGTGTTTTAAGTTTTTAGTTGAACAATCGTTATCTTGAACGTATAGAAGAGGCTATGATTTATGTCTGAATGTTTTGTTTTTATTATGTTTTGTGTTGGAACCCAATTATTTTGACCGGGAAAAAAGCCGGTTGTATGAAAATATTGTGTGTATCTACACGTAGTGCAATCCTATTTTAAAGTGACGTTTTGGAGGTGAACACTTCTGTTGTTGCTGTGTTTTCGTTTTGTTTTGTTATAGTTTTTTTTTCGTGAACCGACGGAGTTTGGTCACGTGTAATATCGATCGACTGGCTGTCTCGTAAAGGTAAGTTACTGAGTAATAAGTTCTGTACGATTCTTGGTCACCTAATGATAACACGAAGCCAAACAACAGTCTCTATTCATGTATTTATATGATAACAAGTTAACAATTATAAAGTTTATAACCTGTGAGTCGATTTTATATCCTTACAAGTGGGCAATTTAGACTCTGTTAGGTACTTTTTAGTGCCATATGTTCGGTGACGTATGCATGTATATGCGATAGAGTGGTTTCTACATTTGTTTATTTACCTCATGTCTCTGCTCGTTGCGTAAAGTTGTATTAACATTTACCTTATACCATTATGTTGTGCATAATACTTTTAATTTCAGTGTTTCTTTAATGAATTATAATTAAATTCGGAGTACCGTAACAGATTTTGAGCTTGATTACAGTTTTTTGTCTATTTAAATAGTTTTTTGTAATAAAGAAATAAAGACAATAATAATTTTGTGTAAAACGTAATACATGTAGTGTAATTGGCAAAACTTAATATAATTATATTTGCGCACAAATAATTTTTACGTTTCCTGAATCAACAAACCAATAGTTAGTAAAAATATTATGTACAGATTATTTGTATCATTTGCCTCGGAATATAAAGCCATATAATGAAGTTATGAAACCACCTTACCTGTAGATAACTAGTTGTATAGAAAAAATAGTTCTTATTAAGTAATGATAATCATTACTTTCGCAGCTGTTCAATAAATATTTTGCAAGAACTGCGGGTTGATGGCGAATACATTTATTCAAGATTCAAGTATTTAATTCAAATTGCCCATTCAGTATAATTTGCTTCATACATAAATTTGAAAACAAACATGGCATTTCGTACCTTTCCATCGCACTTGACACTGGCAGAATTGTCGACATCGAAAAGGTTTCTATTAAATATTAAAAAAAAAAATTACCATACGTTACATATATATTTTATAAATAAAAATGAATTAGAGAAATTGTTGAAAATATTTTCATGTCACGAATTCGCGGCAAAATGTACCAAAATAAATAACGTCCTTATCTACGAATGGACAATGTTTTTCTCTACAAAAATATGTTTTGGCCTTTTAAAAGCATTTAACATTATTGTGAATGTCAACGTTTTGAGCGAATGCTTGTTTATCGGAGTTTATGGGAATGTAGGCAGTAGATAATTTGTTGCTGATAATTTTGTCACTCATTCAAACAAAGACATGTCCAATCACCTATTTTTTCGAATAAGGGATTATAATAACAAGAATGATCTGCTTATTGTACACCAGATTAATTCCAACGGTAAATTAAGCTAGGAGGTACAAGTGACCTTATTGTTCGATGACAATCTCTTACGAGCAATAAGAACGAAAGACGTGAAAAGTATAGGGTAGTGTTTGGTGAATTAAAAATTTGATAGGAAAAGAAATAAAAATAATATATATCCATATTATACAAAATAATACTGACACCTAGTTCGGATAAATAGGTTAAATTAATAGATTTCCCATACATTCACGTGGGTTTAGCGATTTTTAATTTTAAGAAATGTAGATAAAGATAAATATATATCCAAACCAGTATTCGCAGTACTTAACGTAACTAATTAATTTATAAACCGTAATTTTATATGTAATTACCCGACTGCGAAAGAAGGAGGGTTATTTTTTTCAGTGTATGTCCTAGAGCATTGTCGTATATTTATGTGAGCGGCGTCAATAGATTCGTCTTAGCCGTGAGAGGGATACTGGATAAATATAACAAATACACAGCCGGGTTTTTCTTTTTAAATGATTCATTACTGGTTTACATACGTATTGATATTAGATAATGAATGAAATTAGTTATTTGTGGAATACTACATATTCTCATACCAGTATCCCCGATCGGGCAGATAGAGGCATATGAGTCGCCCTTATATGTTGTCTAATTTAGCCTCACTTAGGTTACTACTTAACTATCTATATGACGGTTAATCTACTGGTTGTCCGTCAAATAGGTAAGTAGATACCTATTTTTCATTTATACTCAAGTGGGTTTAAGTTGAGGATTTTGCATATTTAGAAATATTTTTTTTTATGGAATAGGGGCAAACGAGCATACGTATCGCCTGATGCTAAGTGATTACCCATGGACACCTGTAATACCAGATGCGTTACCACTGCGTTACAGGTTGGGAGGGGGATCTGGTATCCTCACTAACTCAGTGAAACACACCGCAAGCGCCGTTTCACATCGGTTTTCTGTGAGGCCGTGTAATCACTCCGGTCGAGCCGACCCATTCGTGCCGAAGTGTGGCTCTCCTACAACAAAAAGTAGTAGCTATGGAATAGCATGTGTAGCTATGGATAAACACATATCCAAACACGTATTCGCAGTAATTAACGCAACCACTTAATTAATAAACCGTCATTCTATATGTAATTTACATACGTATTGACATTAGATAATGAATGAAGTAAGTTATTTGTGTAGGACTAGTACACATTTACATAAATATACTCATGCCAGTATCCCCGATAGGGCAATCGGGCAGAGGCATATGAGACGCCCGAAATCTGTAGCTATAATTTAGCCTCACTTATGGAATAGGTATCTCACTAAGGTAGTAGGTTGTCAGTTTGGTGATGGAATAAAAATACTTGATGCCACCACCGTTATTTATCCCATGGGGGCAGTAGGAAGCGACTTTGAGAGTATACTACGTAGGGCAACATTACTGCAAAAAGAAGGAAAACTTTAATGAGACTCTTTACCAATCCGTCTGGACATGGTGCTATAGTAGGCAATACCTCCTTTCAAAGCAGAGACCTATGACCATTAGTGGACTGATCAAGGCTAATAATAAATATATTATTTGAATATCTGAGACACAACGCCATCTAACTTTAAACCTGGCAGAGCTTGTACTATGAAAGTTAGATTGACTTATAGAATACTTATTTTTTTTTTGTAAATACGTATTATATATAGGAAACACTCAATCTGCGAAACAAATATTTGTAGATCATACAAGCATTTGGTCCGTCCCAGGATTTAAATCCGAGACTCAAGCGCAGGCAGTCAGATACTTCATGCGATGATAATAGTAACGAGAGGTAATAATATAAGCCTGTTGCTGTTGCTAGGCTTTTTAAGAATTAGATATCTAAATTGAAATGTTAATATGTAAAGAAAATAATGTTTTTATGGTTTAGTAGGCAGGAAAGGAACAGATGGATTATCTAATGGTAAGAAGCTACCAGTGCCAATAGACAATTGCAACACTAAAGAAACAAATTAAGGTCGCATACTATATTTATAAGTTGGACTTGCAGCTGTATGCTAGAAAATTCAAGTCCTATAACAGAATAGGATGGTACAGTACCTATTTGTTCGTTAAATGCAGTTTGAGTCAAAATCAATTGCAACAACAACTGTAATGTGCGCATGAGCACAGCTGTGTAAACTTGTTTGCGATGTGTTTTGACTGTTAATATAAAATTCCTTGCCCCCTATCGGGAACAGTACTTTTCTGGATAAAACTTTAAGACAATCTTATTATATTTTTTATTTTTAGAACTCAACAAGTAGGTACAAGTTTCTCTTTTATTACCCGGCTTTGGAAGTAGGAGGGTTATGTTTTTCGAGTGTATGTATGTATGTATGTATATTTATTTGGCACGCCCTAGAGCCTAAACGGCTTATCAAATTTTTTTGTGAGTGGTGTCAATAGATTCGTCATAGTCGTGAGAGTGACAATGGTTAAAATTAAGGATTTTTGGAGCCAAAAGTTAATTTTAAAAAAGTTTTCAAAACCAATCGGGTGTGGTATCGAAATAAAGAATGTTTAACGGTGATTACTAATATATATGGTACTTATATGTTTTATACATACATGATATTGACGCAGTCGGGTTCTTTTTTTTTAATAATTCATTACTTGTTAACATATTTTTATTAGCTTCACTTGTATATTTGTTTACAACCAACTTTTATGATGTTGTTTTAATGTTTCTTTAAACCATATTTATTAATGTCATACCCCTCACAATGGTAAAGATAACATTGATGATAGTTATTACGTGTACACGTTACAAAAACATAATGTGTGCTTTATGAGTTGTCACATTACCAGAGAATAACATGTAATTGTTGTTTGAAAGTAGAGTAGAAATCTTGATCCCTCCCGTCTTAGGCGCAATGTGGCGCACCGTGTGGGGTGCTGGCTCGTGGGGGTTTTCACAAGTAAAAAAAGTGGTTTGAGCGGTAGCCCCATCACATTCTACTGCGCCAAGTGTTAAAGGGTTCAATCCCACATGGGACTACACTTTTGGTGATCCACAAAAAGTTGTTCTGTGTCTCACCTAGATTCAGAACAACTTCTTTGTGTTCGTTTTAAGTATGTTTTAGCAATAAAGGAGTTGTCTTTAAAAAAATCTGGGCTGATGACTAAAGGAAAGTGTCTCGCAGTAGATGGATGTGAACTGCCCTAGACTCTCCTTCGTTTAGTAATGGACGACTGACTTATCAAGCTAAAGACTTACCATTTATCGAAGAAGCGGTGTGTTGTATAACTTAGAAAGTTTGTCCCTTTTGAGAGATATAGACGAAACTAGAAACTTATCCAATAACTTTTTTATAAATAAAAGTATTCTCTTCTCGTACTAACATGTTACAAAGTAATAAACCTAAGTCACTTGATGTTTATTAAATCTCAGAGTCCAGCAGACGTCCTGTTTGTCCTTAACGATGAAAGGTTAAATCTGAATCCCGACAAATACGACGCAACTCTGACAATATCAAAACAAGTTTTACATCAAAGATGTTTTCGTTGTTTTTTCTACCGAATTAGGGTAAAATAATCTAAATAATGAATAATTTTGCGTGAAGCAAAACTTTGCTTTCTTTTTTACGAAAATTATGCGAACGGAGGAGTATAAAATTTGGGCTTAGAGTTCCCCTCCTCTCGAAAGTGCATATTAGGCTCTCATTATATCAGACACTCAGTGAAAACCCACCAAAGCATTGCCTAGCACCGTCTTCTTCTTCTTCTTTTGATGATATGGCAATTCAATTCTAAGTCTTCGAGTTAACACCGTCTTTTTAAATGCTTATTGCATCTGACGTACCGTATGAAGGGTATGTTTGTATGAAACTGACACGTGAGATACAAAGGCGGACTGTATGTAATGTGGCATTATCTCCAGTTCAACCTTCAGGTAATGTTTTCATGCATGTGCCTGCCAAAATGAGCCTTCCACTGGCAGATAGCTAGTGATATAAGGAATAACTTAGACTAACTTCTCAACACAGTGTTACTCGCGATTGTTGTACATCTGATAACATCGCTAAATATTAAACCAACGATGAAGCT